>BQNB010027334.1:0-57745 GCA_026074375.1 Tanacetum coccineum | reverse complement strand
TCCATTCGGTATTTCACCATACATGAAGAAATAGTCAACAGCCTCGAACACGTCCTTCTCAATCACATGCCAAAAATGATGGTAAAAGCTAAAAGAAAAACCATCCGGACCCGGAGACTTATCAACGCCGCAATCCCACACAGCCCTTTTAACCTCCTCTTTAGAAATCTTGCGTTCCATATCCTATTTCTGATCAATCGATAGGGAGACAGGAAAAGGGGTATCAATACACGCTCGATTCACTGATGGTTTATTGAACCTACCCTGAAAATGTTCAAAGAATTCACGCTTCACCTGAACCGGGTCATCGACCCACGTCCCATTCACCATAATACCCCGAATATTAGATTGATTGCGCTTCTTGTTTAGCATACCATGAAAAAACTTCACATTTTCATCTCCCTCGATTGCCCATTTAATCTTGGCTTTTTGAGCAATTTCCGAAGCTTGAATATTATTTACCTGATGAATCTTGTTGAGAATCTTCGTACGTTTATGGACCACCTCATTCGAGCAATCTCCCTTATCAATAATCTCATCACAAGACATTTATTATAATAAAATACCTTATTTTCTCTTTAGAAATAAGAATACTCGTATTGACAAATACAATTCCTTTGTGAACAATTATGTTACAAAACTGCTATAACCAACTTTTATAGCCAAAAAGTTGCAAAAGGACCAATACATTAGTAGTTGATTTAAACTTGCAATCAATAAAATTCTTAATTTTAAAAAAATTCCTTCAATTGTTACATACAATCAAACTTGTATTGACATACTGCCTAAGCTTTAAAATTGAAGTTACCAAATACAAAATATAACAAAAAATGAATATATACCATATTTTGGTGAGATTTTCTAGTGAACATTTTCAATAAGATGGTGTAGACGTGTCGCATTGTGAGGGGATAGTATTTTTAGAAAAAATTGATGAAGAAAAATGTAAAAAAACTCTCACTCATAGAATAGTATAGATAGATAGATGATTTTAAATTGATACGATCCGACTTTTCAATCATTCTAAAATAAGAAGTTCTACGTGGCTTAAATCAACAAATCTTAGCCATGATTATTTGTGGGACGTGCCTTTTATGGATATTAACTCTTACGGAGAATGGAGGTCTTGGATCGATAATGTAAAACTGCCGAAGAAGAATAAAAGCATGTTCCAAGGTATTTATTTTGTGATGTGGTGGCTTCTATGGAATTTTCGTAATAAGAAGATGTTCGAGGCCAAGCCCAAATCTAAGGAGACGTTTTTTGATGAGATTATTTGTAGTTCTTATTACTGGTGTCGGTATAGATGCAATACTTTGTTTAGCTGGGACGATTGGTATAAAAACCCGTCTCTTATTTCTTTGTAATTTCTAGCTCCTTGCTAGTATTTCTTAATAAAAGTCGCCGTTAAAAAAAATGTGTAGCTTTACTTTCCAATTTATTTATTGAATAGTCAATTCAACTATTCACTCTTTAATCATCCACTTTGTACTTGTTTGACTTCAAGTAAAAGTGTGTTTCCATTTTTTTTTATTTGAAGTACAAGCCCATATTCATGTTTGTTTCTTTGAAGATAGAATATTGAGAGTCAAAGAGACTTTATCATATCTCAGTGTATCTCATGTTATTTGTAGATCAAGTACTTTACTCATTGATATCGCATTAATGAGTTAAAATGTTTCATGAGTTGGTTTTCAACGTCATTGAACCTAATTATTAAGTGAACTTTACATATCATGTTGAAAACAAACTTGACAGAATCTTTTTCCATTTTAAAGGACTAGAATCCTCTAAAGTTGGTTTCAACATGATAAGTCATGTTGGTCAATCAAATACAAGATAAATTAATAAATGTTTTTTTTTAATCAAAATTAAAGGCTTACTTTTTATGCACTCCTCACATTGAATACAATTTTACCTATCATGTTGAAAACAAATTTAAGAAGATATTTTTCCTATTTTAAATACTGTGAGAGACGATTGGCCAAAATTTTGGCCCAACATTTTTACTTTTATATAATTAATAATCACGCAATTTCCAATGAAATGACTCTGTCAATGGGCCTTCTTCATTCTAATAAATGATAAGAAACAAAAATACATCAATCAATCATATTTAAAAAAAATGTGTTAAAAAATATCATATTTCAAAAACAAATGTTTGACGATTGCAAATCTAGCTGATTCTACGTGAGACAACGAGCACCTAAAAAAATGAATATCTAGTCTTCGTCATTGAAAAGCAAATAGATTTCAATTAAAAATAAAAAATCCAACGAGTATATGTCTTTTTTTTAATTCTCATTTCATTATCAAAAACAAAATGTTATTTTTTTATAATAATGAGTCGTATAAATTTTATTTTTCGGTCATTGATTTGTTTCATAAATTCAACTAGTTTATAACATAAACGTGGTGTTTACATTAGTATACGTTGATTTTGTGAACGTCATAGATCTCAAAATATGTGAATTTTCTTTTGAACAAAACCAGCTTGCACTTGCACCGCATGCAAACATGCGAGTGCATAACATTATGGAGGCGCGGTTGAGTAGTTAGGTTCGATTAAGGTAAAGTTATATACTACCAAGTAACTGATAAGAATGTTGTGTGAGAGTTCTCTCTCCCCTTGGGGGAGAGAAAAACTGTAACACCCTCATTTTTGACATATAGCAGCGGAAGCTAATCTGGTGTATTACTTCATGGATCAACAGACATAATTAAAGAAAACAACTCATAAAGAGACGTTTTGAAAAATTTTGTTATCATTTATTTATTCATCAGAGTTTTTACAAAAAGAGGTCCCAAAATTTAGAAACATAAAGTTTGAATGATAACAATTTAGCCATCTTCAAGTACATGCCATTTCGTGCCATAAGTTGCTTAATTACCTGAGATAAACATGTTAAAAAGGTCAACACAATGGTTGAGTGAAATTCATAGGTTTATGATAAATAGTTGAATACAAGTCATCATAAACAGTAGGTTAGGTTGTTATACACCCATAGATAGTAATAATTGCAATGAGTACAATTATCATAGAAAACAGTATTATTGCCCTAAGCTCATGACATCAATACGTTAACATGGAAATCACCGTAGTGACATTGGTTGAGGAACAAATGTCCCTGTGAAAAGGTAACTTGCCAAGGTTACCCATTAAGTCAAATATAGTACGTTTGGTTACCCCATGAACGGGTATACCAACGCGAGTCGTCACCCCTAATAGATCTATCCATAATATTTGCGTTTACTAACAAGTAATTAATGTTTCATGATATAGAAATAATGGCACTGGAAGGTACTTAGGCAATAATATATCTAGATAACATACAGTTGGAAAAACACTTGCATTCATGGTTTAAGCATGTACCCCCCTCGCGGGTTTATAAAGTATTCAAAAGATTTAAAATGCGAGGCTATGAACTCACCTTAACAGGGGAATCTGATTGATGTCAAAAGTATATGAAATGAAAGTAACGACATCGTCACGTAACCTGAGGGTAATATGTCAAGTCTTAGTGTGATTGTTTATGTTTCAAAACTTTATAAAGTTTAACATACATCTTACTTTGATTTATTAATTTATAGAAATATTGTATCACTGTTCGGGCTATCATAATTCAGAGGTTATGCAGTAAACGTTTGAGGAGCTAGGACACTTTAAATCGTAAATCCAGCAAACTCATAAAAACGTATACTCAAATGAAACCCCTCACATGAAATTCCCTAGTAACGTGATACGATAAGATTTTAAGTTTCTTCAAAAGTGAGTTACATAAGATTTTTATGTTCTTCAAAAGCTAGTCCGATGATAAATTCCGTTACATATATAAACGTAATTGTTTTTATAAATGCGTCGATCCGAATGATTAATAAATGATAAATCTGTTCGGTTTTTAATAAAATCAGGTCTTATAATAAATAATAAATATTTTATATAAGGATGAGGGGGGTGTTAGTTTTGAGGTTGGAATGTGAAGTTTCTAATATAAAAAATATTTTCATATTATACCTTTTAAGAAATGCAAAAATGGCACTATATAACCTTGGATTATAAACTGTTTACCAATTTGTAGACCTTTATATAATAAGTATATATATATTAAACCTTTAACTTTGAAACTTGGCAAGATAGGTCCTTATAGTTATAACTTTAGGAATATTATATTTTTAGCCCCTCTAGTTATAATTTCTAAAATATTTACAATATATACCCCTTGCATGGATTTATTTGTTAAAACAATCCAAAAAGCCATAATAATGATATTTTTGAAATCCAAGAGAGTTTTGCAGCTTATGGCTTATTAGAATAAAGCCTAAAATAAGTAGAGTTTACAAGCTTATAGCTTATGAAAGAGGCCTTGTTATTGAAAAATATAAACGGGTACGTTTTTTAGGGTTTAAAAAACAATTCGAATGGTTTGATGTTCAAGGGCTCTTACAAATATTCCTTCATGATCTAAAAGGTTTTATGAACAACAAAAACAGTATCATAGCTTAATGACGAGTAGAAAAATCTTACAACTTGAAATGGGTGCGAAATGAGGTTTGGTTATGTGTACTTGGAGAACTAGTTCTAATGGCTTCTTCCTTAGAATCCTTGGTTTCTAACACAAAAATAAGAACCTTGGATTCTATACTTCTGCTATTTGCATAGATAGAGACAAAGTTTTTGAGGTAGAATGTTTTTTAGAAGAATGAAGTGTGTGATTTGTTTGACTATTTAAAGGCAAGACTAACTTGGTGCCCCCCAAAAAAAAAAAACAAAAGTTCTAGCTTGATGTGGTGGCTTAGTTATAGATTAGTGATTCATGGCAGCTACTACTCGGGTGACTAAGGAAGGCCAAGGAGTGACTATTGTGAGCTAGAGTGATAACATAGCAAGGTGGAAGGAGATGGAGAAGTTAGGGTGATGACTAGGGGTTTTGGAGACTTGGTGGCCAAGTGGTGACAATGTGGTATGGAGGTGCCTTGTAAAGGATACTTGAACTGATGTTTATTGAGTGAGGTCATGTTATGAAGTGGTGGTGAGTCATGGAGACTGCGGTGGTTTTATTTAGTTTATACATGGCTGTTTTTGGACAGCCAACATCAGTCCCGGTAATTTGGTTGCCATTTACAAACCGTAATTCTGATCAACCTCAAACCAGTGAGCATGGTTAGATATTTGAGTCCTCTACAACTTTTAGTTTTACATATTCAGGGGTTACTATACAAAAATCTAGAATAACAGCCATCTACTATAGGTGTGGCAGAAATAAGTGCACCCTTGCCATTTCGGCTAAAACTAATTCATCCGACGTCGAAATCGGGATGATTCAAAACGCAAAATGTCTCACAATACATAGGGCACAACCTAGTGTTTTACTTATACACATAAACCCTAACTGATTTTGCCCAGATCTATATGTTTTATTAACGGATCAATTCTAATAACTATGACTAAGTTTAATAGGTGTGAATGGGTTTGCTATGGTTTTAGATTTTGGTTTTTAGGGTTAGATGAATTAGGGTTTTAGGATTATGGGTTTTAGAATGATTTTAAGGGAATAGGTTTAGGTTTAAGATTGTGGCATTGGGTGTTTGTACTGTTGATAAAGTGGAGGTAAGATATAAACATGATTTATGGGGTAAAATGACCTAGTTTGTATTTCATACATAATTAACTTGTACATTGAGCTTTAGAAGGTTGTACTAAGGTTTAGGAGGGAATAGATATTCAAAAGTTTGGCATTGTAACTTGTACACATGCTTTGAACATTTGTACACTTGTTTTGAACATTAATTAGGTTTTTGGAATAAAACGTTAACGTCTATAATGCTTGTTTTAGAATAACGTTGTAAATGGTACGTTAAATGGATAACGTACATGGTAAAAATAATATTTAAACATAGACTTGACATATTAGGATGGTTACATAATGTAAACATAGTTGTAGTTGGCATTGGTTGTTGCGTGAGCTCGTTTAGTTTGGTTATGTAAACTATGTTACATAATGGAATAAAGCGAAAAAATTCCTGTAAAAAGGTGGTATATACTTTAATAGATGGATAGTACATTTTATCTAATTTAATAGATGGATATTTACATTGATGAAAATTGCAGGTTGTTATAATACTGTTAATCCTGCATATGAAGTTAGTACTTTAGCCTCTAAAGTATAAACACTGCTTGTCTCAATTAGTACTAAAGCTAACATTCAGTGATTACTACCGTGTATGCTTTCATGGTTGAGAATCCTAATGGTTCTAATCTCCTACAGCAGGACTTAGAGAAAATTCATGAAGATGATTTGGAAGCAATAGATTTGAAGTGGCAGCTCTCTCTGCTAAGTATGAGGGCAAAAAGGTACTTTCAAGGAACAGGCAAGAAAATTTTCATTAATGCTAATGATACTTGATATGTGTGAAAACTCATATCCGTTTTATATCAAAAATGACCCATAAAAGACAAAATTGTGCTTAAAATGCTTGTATATTGCTTGTTTTGTCTTTGTGATTGTGTAGGTATGGATATTGCAAAAATCACAAGAAAACAGTCAAAACCGGACAAACACGGACACGGGAACGGATAGAGTGTACAAGAGCCATTGGAGAGGGGGGAGAGAATGCTTCAAGCAACCAAAAGTCACCATTTGGTTCAAACATTGGTCAACTACCAGGAGACAAAACCTTTCAAAATTCCCAAAATGCCCTTAATGTAAAATCAAAAGTCATAAAAAGCCCTTAAAACCCTAACACCGTTATCTTTTTATTAATAAAAGATAACGGTCGTTAACCTTCTTATAACCCAAATCCTTATAACTTGTTACCCTTTACCCGAGCCCAAAACATATCCCAGGCCCAATCCCTTTTGTATAAGACCCAAGTCAAACGAAACATAACCCGGGTCAAAGAAAAATTAAACGCACCCTTTTTTAACGCAGGAAATGTTGTTGTTACTGTTTATCTTCTTCTTCAGATTTACCTAGCCTCAAAACAAGGGGTAAATGCAAATTGAGGATGTGGCTAAGTGATTCAAGTGCCAAGGAATGAGGTGGCAGAGTTATATGTCACATGAGCCTCTCATTGGCTAAAACCCAAAAGGTCTGACACGCAAGATATGGAAAGAAGCACACGAGGACATGGAATTTTGCACTAAAATGAGTGCAAAAGAAGCACAAGTGCTCTGACACACGGAATGCCATGTTGGCAAATCTGATGATCAAATCAATCCACGCTCAAAGTTTAGGATCAAATGATTGGAAAAAGTGAATGGGTGAGATCAAATGGAGCGTATAACAACCTAAAGGCCTAGAAGCATCATTTGACAGCTATAAATACAAGCTCACTCCTGACACACATCATCTTCTTTCCTGCAATTTTTTTTATGTTAGTAGCTTTTGTAATCTCTTTATTTGAAATGTAATTTTCTTATTAAAGCTTTTGTAATTTCAATTTCAAGTTTTTTAATCAGTCCAAATCAATGAAATATTAGTCCACTTCATTCAATCTGTTTTTGCTTAATAATTTCTTAAATTTTCAAAAAGCCTCTTAATATTCACAAATTTTGTTGTCAACAGTTCCACAAGCTCTCATAAGCTCAATAAAAAAAATCAAAGCTCTTCTCAAGTCTCTAAGCTTGGAATTGAGCTTAACTAATCATTAATCTATTCAAACCTTTAAAATCAGTTTAAACCTATGCTTAATTCGGATTTGAGTTGCTTGGATGATAAGCTTAACCTGGAAGAGATTATGGGACCTTAACTAGCTTATCCTTGTGATAAGCTTGAAGCTGTAGACAGCTCTCTTTGAGCATATTAAGCCTTTGGTTTAGCATTAAGGCCTTTATAAGTTTCCAAGTTCCTTTACTGTCGTTTAATTTCTTAGTTTAAATGCTTTTAATTGCTTATTTGCTAGCTTAATTTGTGCTAAAATATGTGTCCTTGGTTTTATGCTTATTGAACATGTTTTGCAATCGACAATACGTTTACAGCATTTGAGTGTAGATCTTAGTGTTCCTCCCTTAGTTTGATTCAACACATAAATACTGTCAAAAACCAAAATATTTTAGCATAATGATAGCTGTTAGATTCTAAGCTTATTTGATGGTAGTATAAACTCATAAAGGTTATGTTTTTAGCTGTTTGTTATCTGGTACTTGACTTTGTTCATCAATCTCTAGTTCATAAGCTTAGTTAAAATTGTAATTCTTAAAGGGTGTTTTGGCATAGCAGTATTAACCACAATTTTATACAGCTAGAGGCCATTTGGACTTTGAATAATTGTTTGATAACTCATGCAAGTTTGTTAAGCTAATATTAATAAAAAAGATTAGGGTCAATTTAGTTTTTCATAAGTTAGTTCATTAAAAGCTCAATTCTGTTAATTAGCTTTTGCAGTATTAGTTTTATTCAGTTTTAGCTTTTGTCTTGCTAATTTGCATTTAGCCTAGAATTAAAATAGAGTAGAAAATTCAGGTTCTTAAATCTGCATTTATAGAATTTTGTTCATATGCATGCCAATTGCACCAACAGTTTTAAAGCAAAAACAGCCAGATTCAATCTTAGTTTTCATTAAGTAAAAGTAATTTTTAGCATTTGATTTTCATAGCACTTCTAGTTGATAGGTCAATCTAGATAGTTTAGGTCTTATTTTGTTTTAAAAAGTTTATTTGCTTATCTGTTTTTAAGCTAAAAAGTTGTCATTTGTCTTTTCATAAAATTTTCAAAAAACCAAAAAAATACTTAATTCTGTCTGCACACCTTTTTCATTCAGCTTTTTCAATAAGCAATTGAATTTCAAAATAGTTTCTGAAAGATGATTTAGAAAGCTTTTTAGTTGTAGTTTAAGCTTACATAAGCTAAAATTGCATAAGGATCTAAGAGCTTATAGAAAAATAAGCTTAAAAGTTCCTTCAGGGGCTGTTTGGTTTGAAGTTTCCTTTAAGAGCTTAATTTGATTTTCTAGCTTATTGCCTGTTCTTTGAGCTCATTTCTAACTTAGTTTAGCTTATTAGGCTAGTTATTAAGTAGCTTGTAGCTTATTTGGTCTGTTTTTAGCTTATCTTAGTATTTGAGCTTATTAAGTTTAGGAAAGCACCAAAAACATAGTTAAGTATTTATGTCATGTCTTTAAGCAATTTCTAGCTTATTAGTGGCTTTTCAGATAAAAGTGTTTTTATAAAAGTGTTAGTTTTTAGCTTGTCTACAACTTTGTTTTTATAAGTTTTCAAAAATAAAAAAAAGGGAAGATGGAAATCGGGGGTGAGCAAGGCTCGAACCCCCGACCTCAACATCCTCAACCTTTATAAACGCCTCACACCATAACACCTCTAACCAACTGTGCCCTGGTTTGAAAGATCGTTAACCCATCTAGATATGTTTTACAAGATAACTTATATATCAGACGGAATAAAAAAGAACAATACGATATCAAACAAGGTTTTTACCAAACATTCCAGCCCCAATCTTATTTGATCAAGATAATAACGTTTACATCAACAACGTAACAGGAATCATAAGATTCCTTCGAGGCTACACCCCTCAACTTATGCTAGCACTACTTCTTGTTGTACAACTACAAAAACTAACTCTAAACCCAAGCACCTTTATTAGGGATGATGCCTAGACACACACACACCTTTATTGTTACAATCTTTCTCTTTGCACACCAAACAAGTCTATGATCTCTTTAAAAGAAGTCCATAAGACTTACAAGGAAACTAATTAAAAACATTCATAAAGGAATTCAAATTGTATAATGAAAACGTTTTTTTTCTTTCCTAATAACTATCTTTGGACTCATTAAAAGCGCGTTGACCAGATTCCTCATACTTTGACTCATAAGCAAGTTTGACCAAGAATTCTTCGTCTTTGACTCATTAAAGCACAATTGACCAAGGAATTCTATCATCCTTTGCTTGGTTCCATTATATCAATATAGTTGAGATGATCCTTTTGTATCATCAAATCAATAATTCCCAACAATCTTCTCCTATTTGATGATGACAAAACAAACAATAAATTCTTCCCCTTAACTTTAGATCTTCCCTTAAAGTTAAGATTTCCTTGCCATGTCGTGCCACCACACATAATAAGTTGCAAATAATATCATCTTTGTAACCATCTACCACTTTTATGACATAAACACAATAGGGGACTGTGAAGATAATGCAACAATTGAACATAACAACCACAAAACCAAAATCACATATCTAATCCAAGCTTTATCCAATGTCTCAAATTGCCCTCTATATGCACCTTAAGAAAAATGTAACTTGAGCAGTAGTAATCAAAAGCCTAGGAGTAGTAAAAACTCACCTCAATAGTAGCAGTAAATGGTTAAACATTTTAACAATAACTTCCCCCTGATACCCATAATGATTAACCATTTCTTGAATCTTCAATTCTGTAGGCTCTATGTAATGATCACTGATGAAGAAAACCGAGTATAACGAATTTGATGAAGAAGTAGAATCTCTCTAACTTGTGTCTTATGTCTTGCACTATCCACGGGACGTCGAACTCATACCAAGACCAAAAAATAAGTAGATCGCAATCTCTTGATAAATCCGCATGCCTATACATGAGTACCCTGAGCCACAGTGATAGTAAATTCCTGTGAGTACTACAATGTATCTCCTTACATCAGGTAAAAACTAGTTTTATCAAGTCTTCGTCATAAACCGTATATAACCAAACAAGTTATCATTGAAATCATGCAACCACCCAACCCCGATTTCAAGATAAAATAAGTAAACTCCTTCGTATAACTACTTCAATCTCATTAAGAGATAAACCAAATAAACTCCGTAACTAATTTTTGCAATAAATCCAAAAATATTAGCCTTTAAACATTTAAAAACATTTAAAACCAAATCCAAAAACTTCCTGTGTGTGTCACTCATCTGTCCGAGATCTCCTGGTCACCGAGAACAAAAATATGTTTTATCCCAATATCTTTCACATCCGAGAACCAAAAACATGTAGTACCCAATATCTGATAATACTAGCAGCTGTAACTTTTTATCGGATACCATTAGCAGTTGTAAAATCTTCTCAGACGAAACAAACAGTAGAAACCCTTTCTCGGATAATCCTAACAGTACAAACCTTCTTCACTCGAACAGTTGTAACCTTCCTTGTGCGAACATATATTCCAAAAGCCTTTAACAGTATCAATGTTCCACGTGAAGGCAGTATTAACAATATTTAACATCACAGCCCATACCTTTCGATACTGATTACTTTGCAGTTTGAATATTCTTTATGCCTGCTTATACCCTACGTTCATGACAGCCATATCACCATGCCACGTAATGGTTCACCTCACAGCAACATCCTTTGCTGCTGCTATTGTCAGACCCATGTCGAATCACCACAAACACCACGTGACCTACATATACAATAACCACGGCTCATCACCAATCAGACTTCACAAATAACATGTTATAACCATCTCATATGTACCACTTAAGGGAAGTTGTCACAACTTGCTTTTCTATAGAAGTACCCTTATTTAAGATTACAAAAAGGGGAAGACGACTATATGGTTTTTGCCCTTATTTATAGTGGTGACATGCACCAGAAGATCTTAATTTTCAAGGGGAAGCTTTGAAGATTGTTCAATTCATGAAGATGTTTTGTAAATCAAATAGGGACGATTGTTGGGATCTTTCAGAATTGGATTATTACAAAATTACAATATGCATAAATGAAGAACGAATGAAACAACAAGGATTAATGTGACACTTTGTATTCTACTATGGAAGAATTAAAAGCTATGGAAGATTCCATGAAGATAGGCATTGAAAAGATCAAGAATATCAAAATAAAGGAATGTTTAATTATTTTAATTAGCTTCCTAATAAATTAATTAGCTTCCTTTGTAAGCCTTGATATCCTCATATAAAGGTATTAGGGTGAATAGTTTTATTATCCATACATAGATAGCTCTCCCCAATGAGATCTAATAGTTTCTTATTAGGTTTGTGTAATCTTAGTTATCTAGAAAGTATAGTCAACTGATAAAAGTCGAATAGTTTATAATTTATTAGTATGAATAAAGAAAACCTTGTGATAACATTGATGTTCTTATTTGTTATTCCGCTGTGCTTTATATCATTCAATGTTATTATATCCTAGATGGGCAAAACAATCTATGAAGCCTACAATTAGGTTTTAACACCTGTGGTCTTTTTCGTTATAGCTTCACAACATTTATTATTTGTATACATTTTCCCTTTTAGCTTAATAAGCTGTTATAGCTTATTCAATAGTTTGTGTAACCAATCTATTTTCCTAGGTTCTTATTAGTTTCAAGCTATTTTTTGTAATTTTTTCAGATTTTTATAATTATTTTAGTATTTTTAAACATTTATTTTTATTAAAAACTTTAAAAAATCATAAAAAAATAGAAAAATAATCAAAAAAGATAATTCTTTTTTAGAAAATTTTCTTTTATCATATAGTTTCTAGGAAAATTAGTTTTGCTTCCGTAGGGTTTAATTTGCAAAATTTTAATTTTTAAAGAACGGGATTCGTTCCCGTTCTCGTTTTTCGTGTTTTTAAGCTCATTTTAATTCCGTTTTTGACTAGTTATTTCTTAAACTTACTTTTTAGTCCAATTAGAGTCAATTATAATATAAAAATTTATATTAATTTAATTTTGGAAATTAAGGTTTTTAATCGCCGTTTAGTGTTTCTGTTGCGTTTAGTTAAAGTTCAATTTCCCGTTATTAAAGTTAGGTTTAATTGTCCTTTAATTTGCTCACTTTTAGGATTTTAGGAAACAAACCATCTTTGAACCAATTCAAATCATTGTCCAAACAACAAACGTGGTTTCAATTTCACAAATCGTTGGGACTTAACGACCCGGTAATCACTTACCGGTAAATAATACTATTATATAATTAATTGTTGAGAGTTTTCCTTACTACCTTTGTCCTCAAGGGTAGTTAGTAATTTTTCTATACTTATATTATTTTACGTGTATAAAACTATATCAATCAAGTTTTTGGCGCCGCTGCCGGGGATTTGTGATTAAGATTCTTTCGTTTGAAGTTTGTCGATCGTGATTTGGAGAACCTTTCGTCTTCGAAAGTTACGCTTTTAAGAAAATCAAAAATACAAAAAAAAAATTTTAAAATAATAAAAAGTAAAAAATATTTTCTTTTCTTTTTAGTATAAGTAAAAGATTAAAAACAAAAAGACAAAAATATTTGCTCTTCCGGATTTTTCGATTCTTCTCGTTAATTTGTGAATATTTAAAATTTACAAAGTTGGTAAAAGAACACCAACAAATAATACCTTCAATTGAGTATTATCCATCAATAAGTTCCCGAACCAAAGATAAATTTTTTTACCGTTTGTGTCACTAAAGAAAAAGAAAACGCAACCTTTTTGTAAAATTTATTTACTTAAGAGAGTTACCCTAAAGTTGTTGATTATTCGTAAGCAACAAAATATTTCTTTTCTCGTTCGTTTCTCTCATTTTCTATTGTTTGTTTAAGTGCATGCGCACTAGGAATTCCTATTTTCTAAATAATTCAAACGTCACCATTCCGAGACGTCGAAACAAAGGACGTGCTCCAAACATAGTCGAACCCGAGCTTCGTACTATCGTTGCACCAATGGCAGAACGTACTATGGAAGAGCTACTCCGGGCACCCACGGAAGGGTACGGAGAAGCTATTGTTTTACCAGAATCAATGCGGATCACTTTGAGATTAAGAACAATTGCTTCAATTGGTTCAAGCACCCCGTATTACGGTCGATAGAGTGAAAATCCGTCATGCCATGATCAATAGTTTCAAAAGATTACTCGACTTACGATCTTTTTTTTATAGGAAATGTTCCTAACGATGAGATTAAGCTTATGATGTTTCCATATTCACGTCGAGGGAGCTGCTCAACTTGTTACGAAGAAAGAGTGAATCCACCAAATTCAATCTTGACTTGGAGGATCTCGTTACCAATTTGTGAATCAAATTTTTCCCTCCTTCGAAAAACCCCAAGCACTCAAAGAATGAAATTTTCTCGATTTTACAAACAAAAATTCGAGGAAACTTTTTAGTGAAACGTGGGAACGTTTTTAAAGGAGTGTTCTAGAGCTTGTCCTCGATCCCACGATTTACGGAGTTACTCACGTTTGATACCTTTTATAAGTTTAAACGAAATGAACAAGACTCCTTAAAAAATTCGCAGCGGTGGAAATCTTTTGAGTAAGACGACTAGAGAGGCTTTAAACATAATTGAGAATAAATCAAAAGTTCGTTATTCACAAAAGAATCAATGCTTCTATATGAATTCAAATTCTAGTAAAACGGATGAGAGAATTGATAACTTGCGGATCAACTTTCCGACCTACGTTGAGGATTGTTTCTAAAAATAAGTTTCACTCCCCGCTCCGGATAAAGCGTTTTAAGGACATCTTGCGTGACTTGTGGCGGTGCACATCTGGTATAATTGTCCGGCAACCGAAACAATCAGCTTATGATTGTGCGACCACGGTAGAGACTTACAAACAAGTTACCCTCCCGAACCTTGTTTAGAAATCAAATGAACATCAATAACCACCAGGTTTGCTCCGGTGCAAAACAATGGTCAAAATAGGTTCAATAATCAAGTCAAGGAATAATTTTCGGGAAATAATTTTCTGTAATCAAGGTTTCAAGCTCAAAATAATCATAGCTCTAAATTTCAAACCAAGGAATTTCAAACCAACTTTTTCAAATGCTAATAATCGAAAGTTCAACAAGAGAACTCAAATGATTTTTCAAGTTACAAAGGAATAATGAACAAATGTAAAGGAACACGCAAAATCAAATCATTCGTTTGAAAGGAGACCTTAAGAATGAAATTAAAAAACCGATAAAATCTCAACAAGCCCAATCATGAGAATCAACAAACAACTTATTCAAAATAATTTGCAAAACACATTTGTAGGATTTGTTTTAAAAACCAAGCTCAACTTCGTGTACTCTTTCCGAGTAATACCATTTGCCAAACCCGAAGGGTGAGATGGAAAGCGATCACAACTCTAAGTGAGTGTGCTTACGAGGGACCCTCCGATTCCTACTAATCTTCTCCTAAAAAGGTAGTGGAACAAAAAACCGAGGAGACAACGGATAAAAAAGAGAAACAAATTTCCAATGAGGTATCAGCTCAAATCCCACCGCTCTCCGTATATCCCATATTCAATTCTGGAACCCCATGTTCCGAAACTGCCTAAAACCACTCCCATTCTGGAATCTGATATTCCGAAGAGTTTACCTATTCCATATCCTTCACGACGTGATGATCAAAAGTCCCGTGACAAAGCTTCGAATCAAATGGAGAAGATCTTCCAAATCTTTCAAGATTTTAGCTTCGATATTAGTTTCGCGGATGCTTTACTTTGATGCCCCACGATTTGCTCCTCACATTAAGAGTTATGCTCATAGAATAAGGAAAAAGTTGGCTTTGAGGTAGCTAAATACCTTGAACGAGAATTGCTCGGCGATGCTCCTCAAAAAGCTTCCCGAAAAGCTTGGAGATCCTGGCAAGTTTCTTATTCCATGTAATTTCCCAGGAATGGTTTATGTCACGCCATGCCGACTTGGGAGCGAGCATAAAATCTTATTGCCTCTCTTCATTTGAAAAAGCTTTCTCTGCCGAACTTACACCAACTCGGATGACTTTAGAGTTAGCGGACCGATCGATTACTTATCCTAAAGGACTTGCTGAAGACGTTTTTGTCAAAGTTAGGAAATTTTATTTTCCTACAGACTTTGTTGTTGTCGATTTCGAAGCCGATCCTAGAGTACCTCTCATACTTGGGAGATCCTTTTTGAGGATCGGTCGTGCCTTATAATGATTTTAAGGTAGAATAAATAATATAACCTTCGGTTTTATAATCGAAGCCGTCACTTTTAATCTAATCAAACCACGAGATACTCCTCTACAAATGACAAGTCAGTAAACCGAATTGACATCATTGATGCAGTTTGTGAGGAGTATGCTCTGGAATTGCTAGGATTTCCTAATTCTTCGGGTGGCAATCCCACCCCGACGTCTGAGCCATTTACTTCCGAATAAATCATTTTGGAAGAAATTGAAGCTTATCTTTAAGGATAATTCGATTTCACCAAAATTGATCATGCCGATTGCGATCCGGAGGAAGATATTTGTTTGATCGAAAAATTGTTAAATAATGACCCGTTTCAACTTCCTCCGATGGACCTTAAACAAAGTGAAGTGACTGAGGCAAAATCTTCAATTGAAGAGCCTCTGGAATTAGAGTTAAAAGATTTACCGTCTCACTTAGAATATGCTTTCTTGGAAGAAAACAACAAGTTACCAGTGATTATTGCAAAAGGTTTAAAAAATGATGAAAAAGATGCTCTCTTAAAGGTGCTCAAATCTCATAAAGGGCCATTGCTTGGAAAATTCACCGTCAAAAGGTTCGACCCTCGTTTTTGTACACACAAAATCTTGATGGAAGATGATTACAAACCTACGGTTCAAAGTCAAAGACGGGTTAACCCAAAAATTCACGAGGTAATAAAAAAGGAGGTCCTAAAAAGCTTTCTTGATGCTGTATATTTTTACCCCGATCTCTGACAGCCCATAGGGTTTAGGTACCAGTGCAAGTGTTTCCCAAGAAAGGAGGAATAACCGTTGTTGCTAATGAAGAGAATGAATTAATTCTGACACGTTTAGTTACCGGTTGGAGAGTTTGCATAGACTATAGGAAATTAAATGAAGCGACTCGAAAAGATCATTTTCCATTGCCGTTTATGGATCAGATGTTAGAAAGATTAGCCGGGAAATGAGTATATTGTTTCTAGATGGATTTCAGGGTATTTCCAAATCCAATAGATCCCCAGACCAAGGAGAAAACATTTTTCACATGCCCATATGGAACTTTCGCGTAATATCGTCGCATGCCATTTGGCTTGTGCAATGCTCCCTGAACTTATTAATGTGTAGGAGTGATTGCCATATTCCATGATAAGATAAAAAGACCTATGGAAGTTGTTTATGGATGATTTCTTCTCGGTCTTTGGGGATAGTTTTATTCGTGCTCACCAATTTAGAATAGATGGCGAAAACGGTGTAAACACAAATTTAGTCTTAATTGGAGAGAAAGTGCCAACTTTATGTGTAGAAAGGAATTTGTTTAGGGCATAAAATTTCAAAGTCGGGAATTGAGGTCGATCGTGCTAAAGTCGATGTTATCGCTAAGCTCCCTCACCCGACTACCGTTAAAGGTGTTAGGAGTTTCTTAGGTCATGAAGGATTTTACCGCCGATTTATCTAAGACTTTTCTAAGAGTTGCTAAGATCCAATGACTCGCCTACCTTAAGAAAGGAAACACGTTTTTGTGTTATTCTAAGGATTGTATTGATGCTATTTCAAGACTCCTTAAAATGAAGCTAACCAAATCACCAATCTAGTTGACCAGAATTGGAACCTACCTTACGAATTCATGTGGTGAACAAGTGATTATTCGTGATTGGTGTGGTTTTAGGACAACGCAAGATGAAGCATTTTCAGCCTATACATTATGCTAGCAAGACAATGATAGAAGCTCAAATTCATTACACTACCACGAAAAAGGAAATGCTTGTCGTTGTGTATGCTTTTGAAAAGTTTCAGCCATATCTTGTTTTATCCAAAAGCATAGTGTATACGGATCACTCAGCTAATAAAATATCTTATAACAAACAAGACGTAAGCCGAGGTTGCTACCGTGGGATTCTTCACGTTCCTACAAAATGTGATATCACCATCTGTGATTAAAAAAGAAGTGAGAACTTGCGCAGATCAAATTTATTTTTATCTAGACTTGAGATTCCTCATAAGGATGTTAGAACTCCAAAGACAAAATGAACATTTTCCCTTTAGAAAAACTCTTAGAGTTATTTCTAGTGAGAATACCCATGGTGCGACATATTCAAACTAACCATGCGGGGATTTTTTATCATCAAAGGAATGTCAACTCAACGCAACAAAAGAGGAAGTTTTTTAAGGATGTTAAACATTATTTCTGGGACGATCCCTATCTTTTTCGTACTTTGTTCGGATCAAATCATATCGACGGTGTGGTGCATGGGCAAGAGCTTTTTGAGATCCTCCAAATCTTGTCATGAAGGACCTATCAGGGGCCAGCATAGAGCCATACTCACCGCTCGAAAGTATTTGATGCCGGTTCTTTTGGCCTACCATATATCGAGATGCCCATACAATGATCAAATCTTGTGATACGTGTCAACAAATAAGCAAAAAGTTCGCAACAGAGATATATCCTCAAAACGCTATCCAAGTTTGTGAAATCTGTCGTTGTATGGGTAATTGATTTCATGGAAACCTATATTTTTGGTAGGTGTTAAGGAATTAGTGTGCTGTACTTCAAGAGGAAATAATACATCCTCCGTAGCTGATTTGGTTATCTTTCCAAAATGGATGAAGCAGGCGCTCCCCACAAATGATGCTAGAGTTGTAGTAAGTTTTTGAATCCCTTTTTTGCCCGATTCGGAACACCTAGAGCTATTACACGATCGTGGAGCACAGTTGTTGTCACGATCAGATTGCTAAAGTAATGGTCTAAGTATGAGGGTCACTCATCGTCAAGCTAACCAAGTTATCACCCTCAAACGAGCGTCAAGTGGATGTGTCCAATCGGGTTTAAAAACGTATTCTAGAAAGGACAGTTGGAGAAAACCCTACTCATGGTCTAGACAAATTAGATGACGCTTTTGTGGCATTTCGTACATACTTTTAAACACCAATTGGTTGGAGGACGCCTTAAAAGGTCGTGTAAACGGAAGACTTGCCATTTACCTAACGAGTTTGAGCAAAAGCATAATTGGGGTTGAAACATGGCTAACTTCGATCTTAAAACCGCATGTGATCATCGTAAGCATCAACTTAATGAACTTAATGAGCCTTCGTGATCAGCTTATCAAGAATTATTTTGATTTATAAAGAGAGGACGAAGAATCACACGACTCAAAGATCAAAAAACCCGCATTTTCAATTGTTGGTGATCAAGTTTACTCTTCAAACCTCGATCAAAAGATATTCTCAGTAAATCTTAAAACTCGTTGGTCAGGACCTTTCAAACCACCATCACCACTGTTTTTTCAATAACGGAAAACATGAGTTATCTCAACCGTCATGGTCCAACTTTAAGTGAATGGTCATACGTATGAGAGGCATTACTTCGGATAGACTTACCACCTAAGGTAGTCCAGAGATCTCCACAGCGCTCTCTCCAAGGACGAATGAATTCGGGATCGAGTCAGCTATGTGCCTCGGTTTACCAAAAACAAGCACTTCGTGGAGGCACCCATCTTATCCATCTTCTATTTTCTTTCTTATTTTCTATTGTGATGTGAGGAGGCTTGTACTCTTCCGATCCTTGTTGTTTGTGTTTGTGATTAGTTTTAGGATTGACCCAAAATTTCTAAAGACTCTCGTGTTCGGTGTTTTGTCCCGGTCCACTCGAGCTTCCTAGCCTTTGTTTGCCATTAGTTTTGGGAAATCCGATATCCTAAAGATTAATCAGACTAACATTTATCTTTAGTCACACTTGATAAACACTAAGATTTTTGTAATACTTTCTTCAGGCTTGAGTTATGCATTCGACCTTTTTGAGTTCTAGTATGGGGTTTTTTAAGTCTTAGGCTAGGAAACATTGAGGACAATGTTTAATTTTAGTATGGGGTAGTATAAATCTTCGAAATGAATCTACCGTACTTTTTTAAACCCTTGTTTTCCACGTACCCCCGTTTCCCCCCCAAATTTTCAAAAATATGAAAATTTTTAAAATTTTCAAAAATAAAATAAGTGTTTTTGTCACAATTTTGACTTTCTTGCTGGGTAGAATAAGAGTAAATTTTGACTCGATCGAGCGTGTTGAGCTCTAGCTTGTTCCTTAACTTTTAGGCTAAGCGTTCGCAAAAATTCGCGAAGAACGAAAAATGATAGAGTTAAATATGAGTGGGATGCTAAACAAGGATTAGTTGGAAATCTTAAGAGCTCATGTATGTAATTTGTGGCCTTTTCTCCCATAAGCTCTTAACCGGATTAATATACGTGCTGTTTTTGTGATTAAACTTAAATCAACAATTTTTATGTAATATATAGCAAAAATTTTAGTCTTAGTTCAAACTTATACTTGAATTTTTCAAAAAGAAGTCTTCCTATATAATAAAAAAATGATGAATAAAATAATGAAAAATAAAAAATAAAATAATAATAATAAAAGCTGTGGGATGATAAAAGTTTACTACCTCTTGCCGGCTCACAACCGATGTGGTAGTCTTCTAAAGAAAGCCATAAGTAAGATAAAAATCCGAGACTGAAAAAAGTATGCTGCATCTTTGGCCGCTCACAACCGAGAGTTGCAAGCCTTCTTAAAAGTCAAGGGTTACAATTGCAAAAATGTTTAATATTAAGTTTAAATTAAAATTGACTTCTTTTTGTTAAATTCAAATATGCTTTTGCACTTTGACTATTCTATTTTATAAGCTATGAATATTCGGGAAACCTGAGAGTTTTTGAAACCTAAGGTCCGTGAGTCCCGATACTAGTCTCTGTGGGGTGTCAAAAGCCTGGTCACTTAGCCGTAAGGTTGGGATGTGCCGAGACGAAAGTCGCTACATAGGATGATCTCGCCTTCAAACTCATTATTCTAAGGTGGAACGTAAAGCATAGTATATTGCAAAAAGTTGATCCACGGTTGAAATTCATAATAGCACACTCACTTAACATATAATAAATGTCGGGAGTGAAAAGTTCACAAGTTGCAAATATGAGTAGTGTTAGCATCCTTACTAATATTTAGCTGTGATTTTGTTTTAAGCTTGGTTTGGATAAGTGAAAAGTCGGGAACGATGAATTTATCCTTTTTGGGGCATTCTCGGAATCGAAATGCATCTTGTTCTATGATCCCTAACAGTTATGGAAATAACGAAAGTCGAAATAAAATTAAAAAATATATATATATTAAAAATATATATATATAAAATTTTAGAAAAATTAGAAAAATGGGTGTTTTATAACTTGTGATTTCTTAACTCTCTCCACAAAAGTCTTTGCTACTTTTCAAAGATTTAGTTTGGGGAAGTTTTGAGGTATTTGGTTATAGAGCATATAATATTGCGTGAGGACACGCAATCGCTTAGTTTGGGGAATTTTGATATGTGTGAAAACACATATCCGTTTTATATCAAAAATAGCCCTAAAAAGACAAAATTGTGCTTTAAATGCTTGAATATTGCTTGTTTTGTCTCTATGATTGTGTAGGTGCGGATATTGCAAAAATCACAAGAAAACGGTTAAAACCGGGCAAACACGAACACGGGAACGGAAGAGCACGCAAAGAGCCAGGAGAAAGCTATCAAAAGTCAAAAGTGGTCAACTCAAGTCAACCTTTGGTCAACCTAAGTCAAACCACAAAAAGACAAAAACTCCAAATATTCCCAAATCAGTCCCTCATAAATTCCAAAATTACAAAAATGGTCCTTAACTTTAAACGGGTGTTAACCCTTATACATCTTTGGCCCGTTATCTATAATAACCCAAGGCCCCCCTTTTTACCAAATAACCAAGCCCTAATCATTTACCCGACCCAACCTATTTGATATAAAAAGGCCCAAGTCAAACCTCTCCCGAGTCAAACCCCTCCCATTCAGTTAAAAAAGGCGGGTAATAACTTGTTACTGTTTTATGTCGTCTTCGTGAATTAACCCACCTCAAAACAAAGGGTTAATTCAAATTAACAACGTGAATAATCAATTCAAGTATCAAGGAATGATCTGGCGAATTAGACTCATAATAAGCTTTTGATTGGTTGAAACCCACATGAAGTGACACGCGGATAAATGAAGAAAGCACACCAATCAATGAAATTTGCACTAAAACAAGTGCAAAAGAAGCACAGAGGTCTGACACACGGAATGCCATGTTGGCAATCCGTGTGCTCACTCAATCAATCCTACGTCATAAGATGATCCCAGGATGGGCAAAGAACCAAGTACGAGATTACCTGGATCGCTAACAGACTCAATGATAGAAGCTTTATCTCAGCTCTATAAAAGAAGACCTCATCACACACATTTGGGGAGCTAGTTTTTCATTTTTTTTCAGCTTATTAAAATTTAGCTTTTCCTTTCAAAATGTTTTACTTTAATGTTAGCTATATGTAATTTCCTTTTCAGTATTGTAATAAGCTGTTTTATTAATACAATTTAAGTTTCATTAATAAGCTCTTACTTTTCTATAGCTCACTTTTATTCAAATTATGTTTAATAAGCTGTTAATTTTTGATAAGCTTCTAATAAGCTCATCTTAAGCTCCCTGAGTCTCTAAGCTCAGATTGAGTTCAAATTAGTCATTTAATATACTTAAACATTTAAAATCAGTTAATACCTATGCTTAAAATGGGTTTGGTTACTTTGGAAGATGAACTGGCAATGGAAGAGTTCATAGGACTTTATTAGCTTATCCTTGTGACATAAACCCTCTTTTTGATGAATTGTTAGAGGACATCGAGTGCAAGGATCTATGGATTCCAACCTTTGATGAGTCGACTTTCCTAGTCACACCTCTTTCTAATTCTAATAAGGATGAGTGTCTTGCTCCAGGAGACGACATGAATCTACTTCACCATGAACCATCCAACTCCTTTGATAAAGCGTTGCTATCCATTCTCGAGGGGAGTTCATTGATGATCCACCATTCAAAGAGAAGGACCGAATTTAATTTATTTGGAATTAAAACGATCTTGATTAGAAAAGAATTTGTACGATCTCCAATTGAATAGGCTTAAATGTTTGACCATGAGGCGATAATGATGAGATCGAGGCTTTTCTAGCTATCAAAGTTCCTACGTATATTGAAGGAGGTTTATTATGACTTAGAAGGAGACGTATTATATAATGAGAGTTTGCTTAGTGAGGATACTACCCAAATCTTCTCCCGCTGTATTTTCGATCATGGAACCAACCAAACATTGAGAATGAATTCAGATCATGTTATTTTTTCTCCCAAAAAGTGATCCTCTCCACCATGAGTTCGCTGGATCAGTCATCACGATTCCGCAAGAATTGATTAGACGAGCACGAGGATTATATCAGTCGAATGACATTGCTATGCGGAAATTCATCTTCTCAGTCGCCGAAAAATTCTCATACAATCATCGAATCTCTTCCCACATCTACTACTCTCATTGAGGATAGTGACTCTAATAGGGAAGAGATCAAATTTTTCCAAAAACCGGATGATTCGATACCACCGGGTAATTGAAAATGATTTTGACTCGAAGAGGAATATTATTGACAACGTTGCGTAACGGATGAACCCAATTCTGAATATAATGTTTTAACTTCGACAGGAACCTGATGTGCCCGTGATAAACAATTGATGAGCTTAATGAAGACCAATGTTTGACCAGGTGGGGTGAGGATTAATGTTTGAAGTTATGATTCCTTCACATTTAAAATCGATTTTTCTCCCGTATCTCACTTACCCTGAGGTTTCTCCCTTACTTTCCTCACCCAAGAATGAGGACACCATTTTTGACCTCACCCTCTCCACTGAACTGGTGACATCTCTCGGATGGAACTTTTCATGTGCTAAATGTTATCCAAACATTAATGAAGCCCGATTTGAGATTTTCTCTCCATTTACTCCTCCAAGGACGAAATGAATTCGGGTCGAGTTAAGCTATGTACCGGTACCAAAAAACAAGCCTTCGTGGAGCCCCATGCTTATCCCGTATATCTTCTTTTTCTTTGTGATGTGAGGAGGCTTGCACTCTTCCGATTCTTGTTGTTGTTTGTACTAGGAAACATTGAGGACAATGTTTAATTTTAGTATGGGGTAGTATATCTTCGATATAATCTTACCTACTTTTGCTCATTGTTCTCACGTACCCCGTTTTCCCACCAAAATTTTCAAAAATATGAAAATTTTAAAATTTTCAAAAATAAAATAAGTGTTTTTGTCACAATTTACTTCCTGCTGGGATAGAATAAGTAGTAATTTTGACTCGATCGAGCTTGTGAGCTCTAACTTGTGCCTTAACTTTAGGCTAAGCGTTCGCGGAATTCGCGAAGAACGAAAAAATGATAGAGTTAAGTTGAGTGGGATGCTAAACAAGATTATTGGAAATCTTAAGAGCTCATGGTAATGTAATTTGTGTTTTTTCTCCCAGGAACTCTTAACCGGATTAAATATCGTGCTGTTTTTTGGAGATTAAACTTAAATCAACAATTTTTATGTAATATATAGCAAAAATTTTAGTCTTAGTTCAAACTTATACTTGAATTTTTTAAAAAGAAGTCTTCTCTATATAAAGTAAAAAAAATAAATAATAATAATAATAATAGACATAAACTGTGGGCTGATAAAAGTTTACTGCCTCTTGCTGGCTTACAACCGATGTGGTAGTCTTCTAAAGAAAGCCCATAGTAAGAATAAAAATCCGAGACTGAAAAAAGTTTGCTGCATCTTCCGCTCACAACCGATGTTGCAGCCTTCTAAAAAGGTCGAAGGGTTACAATTGCATAAAAGTGATGTTTAATATTAAGGATGAATTAATAAATAGATTTCTTTTTGTTAAATTCAAATATGCTTTTGAACTTTGACTATTCTATTTTAAAGCTATCATATACGGGAAACCTGAGAGTTTTTTGAAACTTAGGTTCGCGAGTCCCCGATACTAGTCTCGGAGGGGTTCAAAAACCTGGTCACTTAGCCGCAAGTTGGATGTGCGAGACGTAAAGTCGTACATGGGATTCTCGCCTTCAAACTCATGTATTCTGGTGGGAACGTGAAACCTAGAATTTTGCAAAACGATGATCCATGGTTGAAATTCAAAATAGCACATTCACTTAAGATATAGTAAATGTCGGGAGTAAAAAGTTCACAAGTTGCAAATATGAGTAGTGTTAGCATCTTTACTGATATTTAGCTGTGATTTCGTTTTAAGCTTGGTTTGGAGCAAGTGAAAAGTCAGGGACGATGAATTTATCCTTTTTGGGGCATTCTCGGATCGAAATGCATCTTGTTTTATGATCCCTAACAGTTATGGAAATAACAAAAGTCGAAACAATTTAAGTTTCCTTAAAAAAAAGAAGGGAAAATGGGGTGTTTTATAACTTGTGATTTCTTAACTCTCTCCACAAAAATCTTTGCTACTTTTCAAAGATTTAGTTTGGGGAAGTTTTGAGGTATTTGGTTTTAAAGCATATAATATTGCGTGAGGACACACAATCGCTTAGTTTGAGGAATTTTGATATGTGTGAAAACACATATCCTTTTTATATCAAAAATGTCCCTTAAAAGACCAAAATTGTGCATAAAATACTTGTATATTGCTCGTTTTGTCTTTGTGATTGTGTAGGTACGGATAATGCAAATATCACAAGAAAACGGTCAAAAACCGGACAAACACGGACACGGAACTAAAAGAGGCAAAGAGCCAAGTATTTTATAATGGTCAACAAAAAGCACTCTTGGTCAAACATTGGTCACCATAAAAGACAAACCCCTTAAATTTCCCATTTGAGCTTATTGTTAAACTATTGTCACGACACTGTCCTAAAATGGATAACAACCGTATAGTCCTTTTATTCTAAAGGCTAACGTCGTTAAGTCCTAACCTTATCCTTTTACCAAAAACAAGCCCTAATCATTTACCCGACAACCTATTTTGATATAAAAACCCAAGTCAAACCCCTCCCGAGTTCAAACCTTCCTATTCATAAAAAAGGCGGGGTAATCACTTTGTTACTGTTCATCGTCGTCGTTCGTGAATTACCCAAATCAAAGGGTAAATGGCAATTGATGATATGGCTTTATGATTCTAGTACCAAGGTACAACATGGCAAGAGAAAACGTCATGAGAGCATTCCATTGGTTGATACCCACAAGGAATGACACGCGGATAAATGAAGAAACACCCCAAGAAGTGGAATTTTACAATAAAGTATTTGTAAAAGAAGCACAACGAGCCTGACATACGGAATGCCACGTTGGCAATCCGTGTGCTCACTCAATCAATCTAACGGTCATAAGGATGGATCCAATGATGGGCAAAGAATCAAGGTACGAGATTACAAGGAGCATGTAACTGACTCAAGGCCTAGAAGCTTCATCTCATCTCTATAAAAGCAGACCTTATCACACACATTTGAGCTAGCTA
This sequence comes from Tanacetum coccineum, assembly GCA_026074375.1. NCBI lineage: Eukaryota > Viridiplantae > Streptophyta > Magnoliopsida > Asterales > Asteraceae > Tanacetum > Tanacetum coccineum. The sequence goes on along the minus strand of BQNB010027334.1, from coordinate 31,564 downwards.
GTTTTTCATTTTTTTTCAGCATATTAAATTTTAGCTTTTCCTTTTAAAATGTTTTAGCTTAATGTTAGCTTAATGTAATTTCCTTTTTTTTCAGTATTGTAATAAGCTGTTTTATTAATACAATTTAAGTTTCATTAATAAGCTCTTACTTTTCTAAAGCTCACTTTTATTCAAATTCTGTTTAATAAGCTGTTAATGTTTCATAAGCTTCTAATAAGCTCATCTTAAGCTCTCTGAGTCTCTAAGCTCGAGTTGAGTTCAAATTAGTCATTTAATATACTTAAACATTTAAAATCAGTTAATACCTATGCTTAAAATTTCATATGTCCGTTTGGTTGCTTGGAAGATGAACTTAGAATGGAAGAGTTCATTGGACTTTACTAGCTTATCCTTGTGATAAGCTAGAGCTTGTTGACAGCTCTTTGAGCAAATCAAGCCTTTGTTTAGCTAAGGATTTTGTAAGTCTTCTTTAAATTTCAAGTCTCTTAGTTTAATAATTGCATTTGCTTATTTTCAGCTTATTTCTTGCTTAATTGTGTTTAATCTTGTGTTACTGTGCATTAATAAGTATGTTTTCTTACTGGTTTTCAAGTTTTATAGTATAGATTATTAGTTTTATAATTTTGTCTCTTAAATCATTAAAAATCCAAAAATATTAGCATAACTATTAGCTTATTGATTCTGGCTTATTTGATTAGTGTTATAAGTTCATAAGGTTTGTTAAAAGATATTTACATCTGGTATTTGATTTTTATGCTCTAAATCTCATTATCAAAAGCTTAAAATGAAACTGGTTGATTTTAAAGGGGTGTTTGGCATAGCAGTACTAACTACAAGTTAGTACTGCTAGTGGCCATTTGGTCTTAGGATTTTGGTTTTAATCTTTATCGAAGTCAGTTTATGCTAGATTTATAAGCTAGGTTAGAGTTAAGTGAGTTTTCACTAGTTAGTTAGATTATAAAAAGTTTAAGTCTTTAAGCCTCATTTGCTATAACTAGTTCTAGTTGATTCAATTTGCTCTTTGTTTTGTGTTTATGGATTGTTAGAAGTAGTGCCTTTATGTCTGTCATCAAATGGTTTTAAGTATGGTTTTGTTCACTCAAGTGTCAAATCTGCACCAGCAGTTTTTAAAGAAGACAAAGAGCTATTTTTCATGATCAATCTCAGAAGGAATTGTTATAGGAATTAGATTTAGATATTTTTGCATACAAGTAGAATCTAGGGTAGTGGCTAATCTGTCTTAACTTAGTTTTCAAAAAGTAGCTTATTTAGTTATCTGTTTTTAGCCTTTAAATTCAGCATTTTTCATTTTCAAAACCAAAAGTAACTAGTGTTATTAGTATATAAGCTGTTTTTAACAAGATTTTTCATTAAGCTCTTGAATTTCAAAATGGTTTAAAAAGTTGTTTTAAAGTGTCTTTTTAGGTGTGTACTTCTTATGGTAAATAAGCCAAAGTCATTAGATTCTTAGCTTATTCAATAAGCTCAAAGGTACCTTAAAGGGTTGTTTGGTTAACAGTTTACACCATAAGTGCTTATTCCTTTATTTTAGCTTATCTGCTTATTGTTATGGCTTATTTAGGTTTAGTTTAGCTTATTAAGTTAGTATAGGTCCAATTTAGCTTATTTGGTTTTGTCGTTTACTATTTGGCTTATTTGCTTTTTATTAGTAAGCAGACTTAAGTGCTTAACAGGCAGGTACTAACTTTTTTATGTTAGTATTACTGAGTTCTTATGCTCAGTCTAGGCTTATTAGGTTACGATTTTTGTCTTGTGCTTATTTAGAATAGCGTTTATTTTATAGTTTAACTTATTCTCTTTTTGGTTTGCCTTATTCTCCTTAAAATAATGCATAAAGTTAGCTTTTTATTAGTTTGTAGAGTTAAGCTTTTCTGTCTTATTACTTATCTTATGAGCTTCTTCTTTAGTGCCTTCTAGTCCATAGCATAGGCGACATCCTGAGTGACAGTCTTCATGTGGGAGTTCCACCATGTTAGAGCATTTCTAAGGAAAGTGAATGTAGCAAACTTAACTTGGTTCTCCACAGCACAGTTGCTGCTATGGAACACTGATTCCATCTTCTCGAACCATTGTGATAGCACAACCACTCCTTCAGTACCCTTAAAAGTAAGGGGCTTACGATTCAGAAAATCCTTGTACGTACACTCACAGGGAGTGCGTACAGTTCCTCTAATTCCAGTTTCAGAATTGTGGCTTCCGTCACCATGACCATTAGTGCTATTTCGAAGAGTTTCATGATTAGCAAGTGTCGCAAACACTCTTGCTTCGATTAGTTGCTCAACAGCAGCAGCTGTCATAGGGGTAGCAGCCGCAGCAGCAGCAGCCCTTACAGTAGCAGCAGTAGCCCTTGCAGTAGCAGAGGATCTTCTTGGCGGCATATTGTTCTAATCACAACAATATAAAACACGTGAGCTTTCATAAACATCACAACATGACATGGGTATAACATATATATAACAAGATTACCTCACACAGTGAGTACATAACATGATTTGGATCACAACACCTAACAGAATTGAGATCGACATAACATAATACAAGACATTATATATAACAAGATCACATAACATAATGATTATATAACATGACTGGGATCACAATACATAATAGAATTGAGATCGACATGACATAATTCAACACATCATATATAACTGGGAAAACATACATGATTATCTGATACAAGAAATGAAAAATACAAATCCTACTACCGTACTAGCTGGATATAAAACCCATAATACTTAGCCGGCTAACATAATAATAGCTATGAATATGACATGAAAATGTAACCCTATGCAAAACTACCAGCGCCCTCAGGATCATCTGCATGAGTCTGATCTCTAGCCTGAAGTGCCTGAAGTGCCTGAATCTGTCCTAATGCTCTGAAAACTGTCCCTATAGTGATGAAACATGTGTAATCAATGTCGTCATCAGTTACTCTTGTGAGGCGATACGGTAATCATGCATCTGGGTATGAGTCCTATATGCTTGCAGTTCATAATGAACTGTCGAACTTTACCCAACGGAATGTGCCCAAGCCTCTTGGGAAACGAGGGCCTCCCGATCCAACAGTCGTGCATTCTCATAGTGAAACTATCTATCCTCGACCAATCCATCAACTCTCTGAAATAACTGAGTCTGCCTATCCTGAGTATCCTCTATCACAGCATAAATATCTTGTGTAACCTGCTCCTGAACCATAGCAAGCTCGGTGACTCTAGCATTGACCCCCTCGAGGGTCGTTGGTGCTACCTCCTCAACAACCTTTGTCGGGTCTACCCAAACATTCCTAATGCCATAGCCGACCTCCTCGGCTCTCTGATGTCTGATCTCGGCACCCATAGTGCCGATAAACCCATAATTTGCTCTATGACCTCCAGTAGGTCTAGGAGTAGTAGTCGAACTCTCCCCCACCTCATACCTTAATGTGGGAGCAATCAGACATAACCTCTTATGAGGTGGTAACTCGGACTTAGGAATGTCCTCCCTACGTTCAACTGGTGGTGGTATAAACAGTAAGACTGGTAGTGGTGGTAGTGGTGATGATGGTAACGGTAATGATGTGGGTACAATTAGTGGTAAATGTAGTGATGATGGTGGTGGTGGAGGTGGTAGTGGTGGTGAGGGCATCTAAGATAGTGGAGGTGACCAAGGTGATAGTGGAGATAGTGGTGGTGATGGTGGTGTAGGTGCGGCAACATACTCAGCAATACGTGCCTTCATGGATGGTGGCATAGGTGGCTCAATTCTGACAGTTTTTCGTGTCCTACGGAGACGTGTCTAAGCAAAGGGGGTCCTAATCTGAGGCGATCTAGGTGTAGGTGTAGACTCATCAGTCTTAAATGCCTCTGTATCCCCAGCTGAGGGAACAAGGTCAACAACAGGTATAACAGAAGAGTCGGCCAGAGCTAGGTGCTCCTCCTCATCCTCGTCATCATCCTCGTCCTCAAAGGGCTCCTTATCCTCATCATTAGTATCATCATCATCGTCGTCATCATCGGAGGTCTCATCATCATCATCTCCTCTGTCAGCAGGATAATCAGCATGATCCTCCTCGGGGTCCTCTTTCGGATCCTTATCCGGATCGGAGTCTGCCACATAGCCTGGTGACAAGGAAGTAGGTGAGGCATCAGCAGGCAGAGACTAGTCCTCCAAGGGTGCCTCAACATTGGCTGGCACTAAGTACTCAGGGTACTCAGGCTCAGGTACGTATGGTACCTCGACAAGTGAAGGTGGGTGCTCAGGACCGGGCACGTAATCAGGAGACGGTGGGTGCTCAGGTCCTTGCACATAGTTCGGAGATGGCGGGACTATCGGCTACATAGGGAGTTCATCGTATCCGTATACGATGACTCGTTGAGAACGTCTATCAGACAGCTCCTCATCAGCTCCCCAGAAGACTCTCCCTGGCTCAGAATCAGTGTAGACGGATGTGTAGGTGGCAGTGGATGAAGAAGACATGACAGGATCTGTAACACTCAAAAAGAGTTTACATTAGTACATATATAAGACCCATAATAATATACTTAATATATTATAAACACGTATGTGAACCATGCAACATCTAGTATACTCAACTAATGCAACAAGTAATGTATAAGTGAATGTCCCATGAAAATCCCTTTGTATGATGCAATGTTTGAAAATGGTTATAGTCCAAGTAAAAACATTTGACCTGGTTCTCTATAACCTTGGCTCTAGATACCAATCTGTAACACCCCCAAATAGGGTCGCAGCGGAATAATGAGTCCGGGAGCGTTACTTCATAGATCAATAGCACAAGATATGAGAACGACCTCTAAAAGAGTCGTTTAAAATATGATACATTGGATTTATTGAAATTGTTTAATACAAAGCGCAACGGCTTAAATTGTTCAACATTTGATAACAAAGATTTTAGATCATAACAATTATCCCAAGGTGTAATGACTCTAAATCTTTAATGCATGACTCCCCAAAAGACTATCCCCAATGTATCCTTAGCACCTCGTGCCTCATTGACCTAAGAAAACATGCTTTAAAACGTCAACATAAAGTTGGTGAATTCATAGGTTTATGTAAATATAATGTAGGACCGCAAGATTTCCAAGTGTATGATAATGCAACAGATGCAAACATCACAAAGTGTAATTACGTTTCCCTAAGCTCATGACACTGAAGCTCGACATGTATGAATTGCAATATAAATTGCCAACATTGCCCTTGATGATGTTCTAACCCGCAACATCCCAAATCCGACATGGTATACGTCCGTTGTCCGGCAAACCGGCACAGTGAGTGCTACTCACCCGAACGGGGATGTCAATCCCAAATAGATCTATTTATAACATTCGCGCTCACACAAAGTAATTGACAGTTCATGATAATGGGCACAGTGGGTTATCGCTACTTAGGCAAACACGTAATCATGATAAAATGTACACTTGCGTCCAATTTGTAAAACAATGCATGTTTCTCACCCCAAAAGTTGTAAATCATTGATATAGTAAAACATGGGGCTATGAACTCACCTTAGTGAATAAACTGATGTATATGAATCAAGTGAATGGAAACGTCACGGATAAGACCGAATGCAACCTAATTAAATATAGGTCGTATGAGTACAATGTACTTAATAGTACTACATCACAAGTTATATAGTTACACCACCACCTAATAGTTTTTGTTTAGTTTAAAATGTCAAAACAATGTTTAAACCGTACTTTATTGAATAAAGGTGTTTACATTTGTATCCGTAAAATAAAGTGTGGTTTTCGTCTCGCAATTGATTGCTTGTTAATAATACATGTTTTAATATTATTATTGATTATATAATGATATTATATAATTGGTTTAATTGTTTTTATAAAATAGTGCACAAAAGTGAAGATAGTGCATACGGTTTTATAAACCTCGTATCTTTATCGTTTTAACCCCGTTTCAAGTGTTTCTTATGTCCACGGTTTCGTATTAAGAAAATCTATCAAAATATTATATTTATAATATTTATGCCCCTGATGAACAATAGTTCTAATTGTTTTTATAAAATTATATAAAACTACTTTTATATAATTAATCGTCGTAACCTTCCAAAAGTCATAACTTACTCATATTTAATCCGTTTCGCTTGTTCTTTACATGTATGGATTCGTATTTGAAAAGTCTAATCAAATTTTATATTTATAATATGGTTTGGTACTGTTATGAACAGTAACAGTAAGTGAAAGTTTATAAAAATACTTTTTATAACTTTAATTATTGAAATCGTATTTTAATTGTATCTCGTTCGTTTTAATTCGGTTTTTGGTGATTCCTATGTCCACGTCTTCGTAATTAAAAACTCTATTTATGAAAATTATTTCCCAACAGTATACTATCGTGAACAGTAACTTATTTTTATAAATTTACTTTTATAAAAATACTTTTTAACTTAAACTTGTAAATAACGTATCACCTTCATTTTAAATTCGTTTTTCGAGTTTCTTACGTCCTTGGATTCCTTATGTAAAGTACTATATTTATTAAATATTTATTTTTATATATCATATCTGTAACAGTAAGCATTTGTATAAAATAACTTATAGAAAATCACTTTTATCCATTTAATTATTGTAAACTTAAAAATATCATATCTCCTTCGTTATTGCTCGGTTTTTCAAGTTTCTTATATGCTTATGATCCTTGTGATAAGTACTAATTGAATAAAATATAAAATGTATACGCTTATACACGAATTCAAACAGTAGGTTATAAATTTAATTAGGGTTTTGTGATTAATAAAATAAGTTTTATAATTCCTTTTATTTAGAAACTTTGCACCATTCTTTCACCAAGTGTTATACCATATTTCTCACATATATTAAGTCTTATAAATGTCCACAATACTTGTCCAAATGAAATCCATGTCCTCATGATATTTTTATACATAAACTTCTAAATAAAACTTTCAATACAAACTAAACTTATAAATTAATTTACACTTATATAGAATGTTTACTTCAATTTTAAGTATCATTTCACCAACAATAATGTAAAATTCGAATTACATATGTCTTTGTAATATTCCATAAATCATAAAAATGAACCTAGGTGGTGTTTAACATATATAACAAGTATGTACACATAAGATAATGAATGAATGGAAATGGAATACTTTAAATAGACCTTATAGAAGAGATGTGGAATAATGAACATAAGATAAAAACCCTAGCCAAGCTTCCAAATCCAAAACCCTAATCAAGAAAACCCTAAATATGTTTTCTCGATTAATCCTTGTTAAACCCAAATCCAAGCTTGTAATAACCTTGAGTAACCTTAGATGATCTTAGAATGAACACTAGAATACTTGGAAAGCTTTAGAAAATCAAAGAATATGAAACCCTAGTTTTCTTTTGTATGCCGTAGGTTTTGGCTTATTTTTGAGAGAGTATGAGTGTTTTTCTTGTAAAAGAGAAAGTGTATGAGTTAGTTACATGTGACTTACTAATTATAGTATCCTGGGAAGTCCTAATACTACCTTAAATTAAACCATGGGGTGTTAGTGGTTTCAAGTACAAATGCAAAGAGCTTTCCTCCTCCCAAGACCCTTCCATGGCTGAAATGGTGTTTAGGGTACAAGTGATGTGCCAATTTATGGATACATGGGATGAGGTACTAGTGTGTAAGGTTTATAACATGTAAAGGTAAGAGTTAGTGGGTCTTTGCATTTTATTTCTTTGTGTAAACCTCCTAACCGGCCACGAGGCTTATTTGGTTCATAAATAAGTTAATTTTTGTGTATTGGGTATGAAAGTGGGTATTTGTTTGAGTATAGATAGGTATAGGTGCTTCTGGGTATGCTTGAATGTAATTTATTGCGAAATGTAAGCGTTTTACGTAATCAATAAAAATAAATTATGAAAAGTTATAAATTATACTCTTAATAATCATATAACACTTGCTTGACGTAAACTTTTATTTGTTTGGTGTCCGTTTATGTTGAATAATGACTTTTAGTTTACGCGATTTAACTATAAGATAATAATTAAAAGCGAACACGTAAAAACTGTAAAAATAAATAATGAAAATAATTAAGTCAGGAAATGACCTAAAAATGTGAAATCTTACAATGAGCCCTAAAAATCCCTTACCCTATTTGAATAAACATTCGAATGTAACTTCTATGTAAACCATATGCCTGCATCATTTGTAAGTATATAAGGAGTGCATGCTCCTTGGCAAACTTGGATAAGAAAAACATAGAGAGCAATACAAGATCAAATTATCATCATACCCTCTCCTTATCTTTGGTTTTCCTTGTCCTTCTACTTCTATTTTCGACACACACACACACACAATCTTTACACCTTTGTTTTCTCCATAAACCCTAGAAACCCTAAAAACACAAAATTCGTTCTTTTGTTTCTTCCTTCTAGTCGAAACCCAAGAAAGCTAGGGTATGGTTTATGTGAAGTTACAAGGGTATTAGAGGAGTGCAAGCTATTGTAGAACATTGGTTTGGAAGTGGGTCAAATCTCAGGAGTTAAGCAATTAGGGTTCCGTTTGGGTCAAGTCATACCCACGTCTTTCTCCAAGCGTTGTGGGTATCACACAATAAACCTTTTCATTTTCTAGTATGCTATTTTATGTCGTTAGTATGTGTTCTTGAGAAAACTTATGTAGAAAATTTTTATGAAATCAATTCTTGAAAAACTTTGCATACCTTCTGATATTCACATAGAATATAAACAATACATTGGTTTTGGGTGTGATCACCTCGTTTAAATGAGTAAATCATGCTGCTAACATATCCTAGAATAAGCCCTAGTTATGCTAAATATTATGTCGAATGCATAATAGTTGAATTGTGTAATCGCCATATTCACAACTTACTTTTTTTAACTCGTGGAAATTGGGTGGTTTGGGGAATATAATTCAGCTAGTAATCGTGCTCTATAAATCTAGAACTTAGTTGCGAATTGTAGTTGACCTATTAAGCTTTATCTAGCAATTTGAATCGACAAGAATGGTTAAGAAACGAGTAAGTTATGATCCTTTTAAAATCCTAGGAAAAACATGCGCACTTTACCCTCTTTAGTAAAACAGCCAGCGAGTCCTTTTCCTCGAATTATTGTGACGGATTTACCAAGTAAAATAACGAACTAAATAATGTTAAATACAGCCTGAAGTGCCATCTTTAAATTGGAATAAAAATCACCCCTTTTCGTTTACTGACCAGCTCGTGGTTTGCATTTAAAAAGGGGTGTTCGTCACGAGCCTCGACAAACTGTCGAACACTTGGTGTGCAACTGGTCTCAACCTGCTACGTGAACACCCACCTTTCGACCCCTTTTTGACCCTGTTAATGACCCCGACACACAAAATTTATAAAAGATAAATTAAGGCCAGTATGTCCTAGTTTACTAAGGTACCTTTGTTTCGTCCTAAGGTTGAGTAACGAAGTCACATCTAGCGCTGTATATTAGTGAAGTGGCACCCAATGGTATTCGCCTGCCTAGTCCCATATTTTTTGGTGTGTTTGACATATTGGTTCAGAGCCAAGTTATAGAGAACTAGGTTGCATATTTTACCCTAGACTATAGCCGTTTTCGCAAATTTTGCATCACAACAAACATTTTCAAAGTGCATACACCGACTACCAGCTTACATTGCTTAGGTTACATAGTTACATTAATGTGCTTACATGGACCTACATATATGTAATATAGTAATGCTTACATCTTTTTCGTAAATCGCACATTTAATTATATAAGATTATATATATCAAATACCAGAGCATTTCTTAAAACATTGTGAGTTGCACAATGGTCTCAATAATACCTCAGACATTGTGAGTTAAAAAATGGTCTCTAAGGATATTATTTTTCTTCATAGCTTCATACTATATTGTTATTACCGAAGTACCTGTCAATAATTTGTTTACATTGAATTATGTAATTAATCTAAGCTAATTTACAAGTCATGTATGGGCGGACTTGTAATATTAAATTTGATATGATAATTGCTATTTAACAAAGCCCGTCACAGTTCGGTTTACATGGATTAATTTTGATCAGAGTATTACAAGTCTTGTTAGGGCGGGACTTGTAATATGAGTATGAAACGATAATTGCTGATGTTAACTCATTGATAAGGGAACCTTCATCGTATTTACTCTAACCGATACTCATTACCTATCTTGAACTCTTATGTTTATCTCGCCTGTTAGTTTTTACTCCCATCTCCGAAGACATATTTAAACACTCGTCCCATACTCATTAGAGCAACATCAGTCGACATGTCAACCACCATTAATGTTATAAGAGGTACGCTTATTGCTCGGGGAAATATAAAAAAAAGAAAAGTATGTATGATAATATTCTGTTTAATTTAAAAGGATTGGGACGCCTCTTCATTTAAATAAATAAATTATAAATCACCGAAACCATAATTTATCATTTCTTACTTACATAGATAAGGACGCTGTCTTTATGGTAAATAAGAAATTATAAATTAGTTGGCCTTATGGTAATCCGATATAGACGAGTAAAAACTGAACTCAATCATCACTGGAATCCTTAAGATGGTCTATATACACAACCGTGTCTTACAACACATCAAAAATCTTAAGGCCACACTTGTATCAACCTTATCTCATTCTTAAGGTTAATACCTTTGCCAATGCAAGTCCATTGCAATCACGAACCCCCCTGACTTTTGAGCTTAACAACTGATGCAATATCCCATCACCATTTGTTATAGTATCGACGTCATGGTCACTGCTGTTGGGTCCTGGAGCGGTCCCGACTGATACAACTTTATCCAATAGGTTGTGCAACTCTCCTTAAACTAGATAAACACCTATCGACAAAACAGATAGTTGGACTATTCATTTCGGGCCACTAGTAGGAAGACTTAGGTCGCGATACATCCTGGAAATGCCTAGTAAGTTGGGTACTTACATCTAATAATCCACATATTTGAATCATCGAACATTAACATAGTGAGAAACAATACTCCGTCCTCGGACATTTAGAAACTTATACAAACATACTCACGCGACTACACCTTCTTTTTGGGTTTTCACTATAATGAGACCTTCCCTATAACGCGGTTATACCAGCCATAAGATCTGTAATGATATATTTTGAGATACCTATTCTAATGGATTGGATATCCTGGACAAACCTAGCCAAAATTTTTGGTAGATTGAGAAGTGTAGAAACACCAAATTTTGCTGAGTAAAGTTATCAGCGTTTTGTTTAAAACAAGTTTATCAAATCTTAGATCTTTTCCTAATCACACAAACAGTTAACATAAATTAAATCTCGGGACGAGATTTCTTTAAGGGGTAGGTACTGTAACATCCGGAAATTTTCGGAATTTTAAATGACTATTTTAAAATTTGACTTTTCAGGTCCGATCTTACTTTTTGACTTATGACCTTTTATCGTCACATAAAAACAATTACCGCGTGACCGGTAAAGTTTTCGGAACATATTTTAAATAATAAAATTAAAAATTAGTTACTACATCCTCACTGTAAAGTTATTTACTTTTTAACTTATTGATTTGAAAACGAAAAATGGATAAAATTAAAATTCTTAGTGAAAAATAAAATTTATAAAAAAAAACGTAACCACTTAAACACGTTTTCACGATTTTGGACCTAAAGCAATTTAGATGTAAAACGATATTACAGACTACTTATTAGTATACCCGAAACTTGAAAACAATCATAGATAAGGGCTAACACATCCCCGTCAAAGTTTAAAAACTGCCATACAACGCGACACGACAAAAAATAAAAATAATAAATTTAAATTTGTTTTTTGAATTTAATTATCATAATTTATTAAAAAAATAATAAATATATTAATCAACAATTTAATGGAAAGCGTTGTGATAACGCAAATGCCTCGAGCATAAAATCATTTTTATTTCAGGCACATGCGTAACCTGGTTCACAAAAACAATAACGGGTATTTTATAAATGTTATAAAATATTATGAAATAATCAAGCGAATACTCATTATTTATCCGAAAATGATTTGAAAACATGTCTCAAGGCTCGTGTTATTAATCGTTCATTAACTAGTCCAAACGATTCCCGAAACCCATTAATTAAGTCCAAAAATACACTTTTAGGTCCCTGAGAAATATTTACACTAAAACCCCCAATACTATTTTTACAGTGCTAACTTTAATTTTTTAAAAGATTCAAGTGATATATATATATATAATATATATTAAATATATATTTTGACATTAAGGTATCACTTTATTATTAATAACATAAACTAGTTTCCTCTCCCTCCCCTCTCTCTCATAAACCGCGCCACCATTTTTCCCGGCCACCATATCGGACCAACATCCGCCAATCCCCTCACCTCTACCTCCACTCATCATCACTCCCTTCATCTCCAAATGAGCACCACCACTTCACCCCGTCACCATCTCATTCGAACACCATCTTTTGTTTATATCATCATCATCACCGATGCACCCCTCACCACATCATCATCTCCATCACACCATCAGTCGCACCACCGCTCAGCCACTCATGGGTTACAATTGGGTTTTTTCCATGGGGAGCTCGATGGGTGGGTTCGTGTATAGATTGTCTCCCGCGTGGGTGCGTGCTGTCTGTAAAAACAGACCGAGTGGTTTGCGTTTGGTTATTTGTTATCAACCAAGAAGGTTGGGTGTTTTGGCTGTTGGTTTGCATACTCGCAGTGCGTTCCGGGTTCGTCTTAGCACTAAGATGTGGCTGTTGGTTTTTCTTACTCTCATCAGTAGGTGCGTTTGGTTTTGTTTATAAAGACTAGGGTGCGGTGGTTTTGTTATCCTGACCAACAAGGGTGCGTATGGTTGTTGTGTTAACTTTCCTGGGGTTTGGGTTTTTTGTACCGCAGGGGGATGGTTTGCTTGTGAAAACAGCACAAGGGTGCGTGTTGTATGTGGTTTATAGCCGGACTGAGGGTGCGTTAGGATAAGTTCAGCAGCTAGGCTGAGTTTTGGCTTAGTTGAGGGGTGAATAACATCAAAGAGGGCATTTTTGTCTAACGGGTAAATGAATTAGGGTGCGTTTGGCGGTGAAAGTAAAATGAAGGGGCGCTTGGTTGGCTGCGTGGCAGCCGAAAGAGGTTTTGTTTTGTGGCTAAACCCCGAAATGGGTCCGTTTGGTTTGGTATTAACAAAAATAAGGGTTCGTTTGGTTGATATATACATTTGACTAATAAAAATAACATAAGGTTTTAATAGATATTTAAAACCGGATAAATAATTATTGGTGGTTTTAAGTGGTTAAATAAATATAATATTTATTAATTTGTTTAAATTAAATATAATAACATATATATACACTCTATCTAGAAAACGCAGGCATTTGAAATATTGAAACGCGATTGATTTCAATATATATTCATTAACTGAAAACGTTTAGTTTTGCGAAAATGGAAAACGATTTACAAACGGAAAAGTCATGACGAAAATTTATATAATTTTCTATATTCACGATTTACTAAAACTTTATTAATTTAGAGAAACGATAAAAGAAATTAAGATATGTTTTAAGATATAGTAAATGGTACTATACAATAACCTGGACAACGAGCGTAAAACCTATACTTACAATATAGGCGAAGTTTTTTAGACACGACCGGTTAAAGAAATATACAATATTTATAAAATATTTAAATAATATTTTATATTGTTTATAAACTGTTACATTAGTCAACATCGTGTTAAAGTTATAATATAAGATACGTTCAACTCATTAAAGTTCTTCGTTTTGTTAATTTAAATTGGAGTCGAACATAATTTTTGTGTTAATTAGACAACTCGCATATTATTATATAATACATGCAATGTATTATAAACTTTTCATAAACTTTGGATAGATCGTTTTTGAGATATAAGTTTACGTTAAGAAATATATAAGGGTTACATTTTTCATAAATAAGTAATATAACAGAATAGAAATTACACACCTATCGAAAATTTTCAATTTATAAAAATTTAACCAACCCAAAACCGTTTTACAATCTGGAAATCAAAATCTTTAACAACTGTGCGCGTAGACTACATACAATTCATCGGTAAACCCAAAGCATTACCCAAGGCTAGGAGTTACTTAGCCTGTTAAGATAAGCTGCAACTTCTTTGGTCGAGCCGTTCAGTTTTCCGTTTCGTCTTGTACTCAATGTGTACATTTCCGTCAACCGTTCTTCAACATCGATGTGAGTTTATAGCCCCTCTTTCACTTGTTTTACATTTACATTACAAATCTCGGGGGAGAATACATGCTCAATTTAACTTGTTTACATATTTGTTCACAATATCTTTTACATACTATTCTACACTCTTGGTTCACCTACTTGATTTTGCAATTCAAATTGACAAACACTTAACAATGATGATATTCAACTTGGTTTACATATTTATTTGCATAGCTCCTATGGAAACATTATTTGACTTTTATTTTTTGTCACGAAAGCAAACTTTACATATGAAATGATTTTCGGATCACATTATTGTTTTGACGCTTTCGGGGCCAACAAGCGATTAACATGCCCGTGTTTGGCAGATGTAACACCATGATGGGAACCCATTATTTTGTATCACTGCCCACATCGGTACATACAACAAGTTCCTACTTCATAGTGTTCATGAACTGTAAATCACTTTGAGGGTGAGCGCGAATGTTATAGAATATATCTAATTGGCATGATAATCTCCCGTTCGAGGTGATTAGCTATCACTTGGCAAACCTAACTGTTATAGCATTTCCCGTATGCTCGTATGGTTATGAAATAGATTCTATTCGTGATTGACAATCCCCGTTCGGTGATTACTATCACCAGTTCAACGTAACGTTATAACATGTCGATCATGTTGGGGACTGAACAGGGCCCCCCTGACACATACATACTTGGAACATATTGGTGACGTTAAATTTGTCCATGCATTATTTTATAAAGAGTATTTTTGGAATGAGATTTGGTACTTTTGGTAAAATATTTTGGAATTGAGATAGTACTTATGGTAACATAAAAAGGTCGTGCATAATTATAAAACAATTTTCATGGTACTTGTTATTACACATTGGAAAAATATATTTTGTTGAAACTTACATTACATATCTAAAACAAATCTATGAACTCAACCAACTTTAATGTTGACAACTTTTAAGCATGTTTTCGCAGGTAAATTATATGCTCTGAATTTCATGAATTGCAGTTGATTCTTTAACAAACAAAGCTTTTCATTGTGATGCAATAAGTGGAATTTGAATATATCAAATTCAGATTTTGATTAAATCAACGAGATTACTTTTCAAACGACACATTTAGAGGTCGTTCTCTTGTATCTAGCGCTGTGTATTATGAAGTAGCACCCCAAGTGGTATTCCGCTGCCTTGTCATATTTTTGGGGGTGTTACACAATGCATGTTTCTCACCCCAAAAGTTGTAAATCATTGATATAGTAAAACATGGGGCTATGAACTTACCTTAGTGAATAAACTGAAGTATATGAGTCAAGTGAATGAAAACGTCACGGATACGACCGAATGCAACCTAATTAAATATAGGTCGTATGAGCACTAAGTACTTAATATAAATACTACATCACAAGTTATATAGTTACGCCACCACCTAATAGTTTTTGTTTAGTTTAAAATGTTGAAATAATAATCAAATCGTACTTTGTCAAATAAATGTACATGTATTTGTATCCCTAAAATAATGTGTTGTTTTTGTCCGACAATTTATTATTTGCCAAAAACACTTGGTGTATTATTTATATAATTTTCATTATATAAATAATTTAATTGTTTGAAAAAAACAATATTTATAAAGGTTATAATACATTAATAAATATTTACATTTAGTAAAAACGTCCATCTCTTTCTCGTTTAAATTCCCCGTTTTTTTAACGTTCTATTATAGTAAGTGTTCGAACTTGAAAAAGTCTAATCAAATTTTACATTCATTATAAATGTATTTATGGTACAGTTATGAACAGTAACAGTGAGTAAAGATTTATAAAATTACTTTTTATAAATTTAATTATAGAAATCGTATATTAATTGTATCTCATTCATTTTAATTCGGTTTTTAGTGATTCTTATGTCCACGTCTTCGTAATTAAAACTCTATTTAGGAAAATTAATTCCTAATAGTTCCCTTTCGTGAACAGTAACATATTTTTAATAAATTTTAACTTTTTATAAAAATAGCCTTTTTAACTAAACTGTAAATAATTTTATCTTCATTGTTATAAATCCTTTCTTAATGAACTTTATAGTTTTAAAATCCTTATAACTTGTACTTTTTCATAAAAATGTGTCCTCAGTTTATCAGATTCAAAATCAGTTGGGTTTTTATAAAATAACTTTTATAAGAACATTTATATATATAATAATAAATATATATATATATAAATATATGATAATTATTGTAAACTTGTAAATGTCATAACTACTTCGTTATTGCTTGGATTCTTGAGTTCTTTATATGCACGGATTCCTAAAAATATGTACAATTTGAATAAAATATAAAATAAATATTTTTATACACGAATTAAATCAGTGGGTATTTAAGTTTTTACATAATTAGTTTTATACACTTGTTTTGTATACTTTTCACTTTATTAAACCATTACAAGTTCCACCAACTTAATAAAATACATAACTGATCTATTTTAAGTCCTCTATAACATGTCCATGAATACTTTGTCCATGAGTAAGTTTCCTCAAAATCATTTGTTAATAACTATTTAATTGAAAACTTATACACATAAAATAAATATCATTAACTAACCATAAAATTATATAACACTTAAATAAAAAATGACTTTCTATTAAAAGTGTTAATACACCATACATGAAAATAAAATTCAAACCTCTGTATACCCTTGTAATTCTCATAAATTCATAACTTACCTAAGGTGTTTTAACAATATAACAAGCATGTAAGTAAGAAATATGAATAAATTTAAATGTAAAATCTTAAAAGACCTTAAGAAATTGTAGTGCAATGATAAACCATCCTACACTTAAGCTTTAACGCCAATGAATCAATTACAAGATCAAACCCTAATTTAGGAAACACTAATTAGTTAATGTAAAACTCTTGAAAATTCACCAACCGCTCAGCTTCCAATATCTGGTAATCACCTTAGATATACTTACTAGTAATGCTTGAACACTTGGAATACATTGTAAACTGAAAACTTAAGGAAAACCCAACTACAAAATGTGAGCCTTGGTTTAGTTTTAGGAAAAACAAGAGAGAGTTTTTAGTGTATTGCTAGAAAGGAAAAATTGTGTATAAAATAAACCTAGGAGCTTACTTTATTAACAAAGGGTTAAGATACTACATCCTTAAACTAACAAGTTAGCTATTATAGTTAAATGGTATAATTTATAAGATGCTTTCTCTATCTATCTAATTAAATTGGACGCATGTGATTGGGTTATGGTAATAAGACTTTACAATCCTAGAAACATGAGCAATGTAAGAGACCTTGGTGGAGTTAAGTTAAGAAAATTGATGTTAATATGGTTGAGTCTATCCTAACCCAACCAGGCCCTAAGTTGTTAATTAATTGTATAAATTAAGTTAAATTTTAATGTATAGTGGTATAATATTGGGTATTTGTTTTGAGTATAGATAGGATATAGGTATTTCCGGGTATGTCCTAATATGTATTTTGTTGCGAAACGTAAACTTTTATAGTAACCGATAAAAAAAAATATTAAAAGTTAATAAATAAACTCTTAATAATTATATACACTTACATGATTGTAAACCTATAACTTGTTTGGTGTCCGTTTATATTGAACATTGATATTTAGTTTACGCGATTTAACTATAGATAATTAATTAAAAAGCATGCGCTGAAACTCCGTAAAAATAAAAATAATAAAAAATGAGTCAGGAAATGACTATGAAAATGAGAAATATTACAGACTCCACCCTTTATAAGAGCTTGACCCTCAAGGCTCAAGTCGCGACACATGATGCAGTACAGTGTTTAGTGAAAAGATTGCGGATGCTTCATTTAAATTTGATCTTCATGTTCCCCATGAGAAACTCAGGACCTCTCCTCGATTTCCATCATAGAACCTGACAATAGGATACGACTTTGGCCCTTTAACCGTTTAGACCTCTCGATCCAGTTATCCCCGTGGTTGCCTCAACAAAACAGAGCTTTCAACAACAAGAAAGTCCCTTCAATGGAACGGCTAATGGTTCGTCGGAATAACATTTCTTCAAGTTAGATACATGAAATGTATTGTGAACCCTGCTCAACTCTTGAGGAAGCTCAAGCTTGTAAGCAACGGATCCAACATTTTCCAGCACCTTGAAAGGTCCAACATATCTAGGGTTTAACTTCCCCATTTGCCAAAACGTACGACCCCTTTCCAAGGTGAAACTTTAAGCATAACTCTATCCCCAACTGAAAATTCATCGCTTACTCTTAATAAATCTAGTCGAACTCATTTGTCGTCAAAGGTGGCTTCCTTTTCATTTTTTGATCTGATTGACCTTCTTGGTTGTGCACTATTGAACTATTTCAGGACCGGTAAATTTGAAACTTGCCAAGCCTTGGGCCCACCAAATAGGTGAACGACACTTTCGACTGTATAGCGCCTCAAACGGTGCAACCTTGATGCTAGCGTGATAACTATTATTATATGAAAACTCGACTAATGGTAAATGTTTAACCCAACCATTTCCAAGGTCGATCACACAAGCACGTAGCATATCCTTGAGAGTTTGGATAGTTCTCTTGCTTTGTCCATTAGTTTGTGAATGGTACGCAATACTCATATCCAAGTTAGTACCTAAAGCCTTCTAAAGTGATCTCCAGAAACTCGATGCGAATCTAGGGTCATGATCACAAATGATTGAGACATGTATTCCCTGCCTCGTGACTACCTCCTTTAGATGCATTCTCGCAAATTTCTCTATGGAATCAGTTTCTCTCATTGGCGTAAAGATTCCATACTTAGTAAGTCGGTCAACAATCACCCAAATGGTGTCATAACCTTGCGACGATTTAGGAAGCTTTATGACAAAATCCATAGTGATATTGTCCCACTTCTATTGAGGTATCTCAGGTTGTACCAACAATTCCGATGGTCTTTGGTGTTCAGCCTTGACCTCAGCACACGTCAAACATTTGCTAACATAGGTGGTGATGTCGGCCTTCATATTAGGCCACCAATATAGCTTTTTCATGTCTTGATACATTTTGTCAGAACCCTGGTGGATAGAGTATTTTGATTTATGGGACTCATGCATGACCACAGTCCTTAAATCACCATAACATGGCAACCAACTCCTGCCATTTAAGCATAGAGTTCCGTCGGCACGGGGTTCTAACTTTTCCTTCGGTATATCCTTCCTGATCATACCTCCTACATCTTCATTCTTGATGTTCTCTAGTTTCTGTGCTTCTATTTAAGATTCCAAAATTTGTTTGGGGAGATTCAAACCAATATTCATGACTAAGGCTCGAACTCGTAATGGCTTAATCCGTTCTTTACGGCTTAAGGCATCGGCCACTACGTTTGCTTTCCCCAAGTGATAACGAATTTCATAGTCGTAATCACCGATTAACTCTAACCAACGACGTTGCCTCATGTTCAGATCCTTTTGGTCAAGTATGTGTTGTAAACTCTTATGATCCGTGAACACCGTACACTTGGTTCCGTACAAGTAGTGTCTCCAAATCTTTAGAGCAAACACCACTGCACCAAGTTCCAAATCATGAGTAGTATAATTTTTCTCATGAATCTTCAACTGTCGTGATGCATTAGCAATCACCTTCTCGTTTTGCATCAACACCGCACCCAATCCTTTATGCGACGCATCGCAATAGAGGTTTCAGCTTCTTAAGGGATGAGCTAAAATGGTGCGCGTACACCAATTATTTTTTCATGTCTAAAAAGCTGCTTTTGTTGCACCCATTAAAGGCGACTCTCTTCTGAGTTAGCTTGGTCATTGGCTTAGCAATTTTTGAAAATCCTTCGATGAATCTCCGATAATAACTGGCAAGACCTAAAAATTGTCGTATCTCCGTAGGAGTCTTGGGAGATGCCCAATCTTTTATGGATTCGATCTTGGCGGGATCCACGTGAATGCCTTGACTATCAATCTCGTGGCTGAGGAATTGTACCTTGGGAATCCAAAATTCACATTTAGAGAACTTAGCATACAATTCTTCTTTCTTAAGCAATTCCAAAATTGCCTTAAGATGTTCTTCATGTTCTTTCTTGTTCTTTGAATAAATTAGTATATCTTCAATAAAGACAATCACAAACTTATCCAAATATGGTTTGCACACCTGATTCATGAGACCCATAAATATTGCCGGTGCGTTCGTCAAACCGAATGGCATAACTTGGAACTCGTAATGATCATACTGAGTTCTGAATGCCATCTTTAGAATATCTTCTTCACGTACTCGAAGCTGATGATAACCTGATCGCAAGTCTATCTTAGAATAAACACTGGATCCTTGTAGTTGATCAAATAAATCGTCGATCCTTGGGAGTGGATAACGATTCTTCACCGTCAGCTTGTTTAATTCCCGATAGTCGATGCACATTCGAAATGATCCGTCCTTCTTTTTGACAAACAAGACTAGAGCTCCCCAAGGTGAGGAACTGGGTCTTATAAAGCCTTCGTCGGATAGTTCTTGCAGTTGCTTCGACAATTCTTTCATTTCGGAAGGAGCTAATCGATAAGGTGCTCGTGCTACAGGTGCAGCACCAGGCATCAAATCGATTTGGAATTCCACTTGTCGAGTCGGTGGAAGACCCGACAAATATTCAGGAAATACTTCAGGAAAATCTCGAACGATTGGTACGTCCTTAAGTCGCTTCTTATCCGACTTGTCTTCATTCTCCTTTGTAGTAATATGTGCCAAAAAGACATGATGTATTTTCAACAAATATTTCTGAGTTTTAGTGAACGAAATGATGTTCAAACGAGTCTCGTTTCCCTGGTTGCTTCTGTCACCGTGAACAATTAAGGTTTCCTCTCCCCAGGGAATACGAACGATCTTATCGGCACAAACTATCATGGCATGATACATTGACAACCAATCCATACCAATTATGACGTCAGAACTACTAAGTTCTACGGGCATTAAGTCGATGTTGAATGGATGATTTAGTAAATTCTCTAATGGCGAGCAAATTTGATAGCGAATTGTCCTAGGACGACTAGTGATGTGTCTCGGCTTCTTGGATTAGGATTTGGTATAAGATGATGTCAACTTTATAGTAAGATGGAGTAAAGGTCTGCTTAGTTGCTATGGTTACTAATTCGATTTCCCGAAGTAAACGCGTTTTATGAATACGCACACAAAACTTTGCTTTTCAATGATGTAAGTAAAAATGGATTTATTGACAAATGTTACATGGTGACTACTCTCAGCATGGCATAGTCCTTCCTGAATTATACATAGGTGATCAGGCTATGTATATTTGAGGGCTAACGATGCAATGCTCATTTTCGTCAAAATTGTGTTATGTATAAAGAAGTATCACAGAGTTTTATAAGATGACAAAATGATTCACAAGGTGGATGTAAGGTTGTGATAGGATGACAGTACAAGGTTTGTGAGAAATCGTATGATGGTTACAAGGCATGCTAATGATCATGGGGTGTCAATAAATACTTTATGTAATGCAAAATGGTTTCATAGGTAAGACAAGATAATTCATGAAGTGATAGTAACGTAGTTTTTAAGGTGATTGCAAAATTTTATATAAGATGTCAAGAAGGTAATTTATAAGGTATTCGTGAAATGATTGTGAATAGTTTATAAAGATAAATTTGTCAAGTTAAAGGTTAAAAAAAATGGTTTATAAATGATAGTTTATCATGCTAGTAAGGTAGTATGTTAATGAGTCGACTTTGTTTATGAGGTGATACTAAAATTGTTTATGAGATGGTATCAAAATCGTTTTCGAGGGAATCACGCGACCGTTCATAATGTAATAGTAAGGAGTTTATGCTGTGGTAACAAATTGTTTATGAATTGATAACAAAATAGTTTTTAAAATTGACCATAGAAACAGTTTATGAGGGAAAACGAAATAGTTTATTGTGTGATAGTGATATATTTCATAAATTCATAATGTTTTAGTAAGTGGTTTGCATGAATAATTAGTATTGGAGTAGAGTGGCAGGATAATTTTCACAATACAATATATTTGACAGATATTTGAAATCATTACAGTACAACGGAAAATTTAAGAGGAAGATACAATGAGATTCATAAAGGGACATAGAGTCTATGTAGTTCAACTTAAGTTTTACTAGGTAATAGGTCTCTCATTAGATGTTAATGTTAGACGTCGTGGCGCTAGAGTCTCCACGAGCTTTTCCTTTCTAGTACATGTCCACACGGTTCTGAAACTTTACTATTGGAAATTACTTTGTAGTTTGTCCCAGATTCCAAATCATAAACAAGTGAGAGTTCGTCTGATTTATGCAGTAGTATGTGTTCTACAGTTTTGGGTTTTATGTGGCCAACCTTCTTGCAATTTCTTGCAACTTTACAGTGCACGATTCCATTATGGTGAATTTTGCACCTGGTTGCATAAGTAGAGATCCAGAATATGCCTTCTTTGTTGATTGGTCTAGTAGTGTGTTGGATCTAGGCACCTTTATGCCTTTGTTTGTTTGGCTCGAGTATCCAATGTGGTTACTTTCCCACTTTCTTTGTTTCTAGCATTCTCTGCTACTTGTCTTCTTCTCGTTTGGGTGATCATTACTTGACGGCATGTTTGGGTTTGTCTCATAATTAGCATAGCTCGATGCATTAGTACTCGTTGGGGCTACAACTTGTCAATTTCTCAAACACTCATCCCTTGATTAACAGTTGTCATTGTTCTTTAAAGTTGAAAGAGTAATAAGATGAGATTAGTTTAGTTATCTAAGTCGTACTCCAAAAATAGAGTGTTGTGAGATGATGTATGGTAAATATGATTATGCACTCATGGCATAAATAAATTATGGTAAATATCTATTGATAGCTTATGTGTTAGGTAGGTGTTTAGACTACGAGGCTTATCGTTACTACCTGTCTAAGAAATGTTAAGTAGTTTTATAATAACGCTTATTTACTAATGGTAGAGTATGGTTAAAAGAATATAAACTATCTTTGTTATATATATGTAAGACCTCATAGTAATGTCTACGTTACTATAATATAAACAGTATACTGAAATCGTGTAATTAGCATGACCAATAAGGCAACACTTTTGTATGTATGTCGTTGAAAAAACCCTTGTTAAGATTGCAATGTTTGGAAAAAAACGGTTTATAGTCCAGCAAAAATATTTGATGTGTTCTTATAACCTTGGATCTGATACAATTGTAAACCCCAAATAGGGTGCAGCGGAATATATCTCCGGGAGCTTTACTTTATAGATCAATAGCTCAAGTTTGAGAACGACCTCTTCAAAGTGTGTTTTTAAAATACGATACATTGGATTTATTAAAAAAACCTTTGTTTAATACAAGCACAACGGGTTAAATTGTTAACATTTGTTAACAAAGAATTAGATCATAATAATATTAAAAGGGGTAACTTGACTCTAATCTTTTATGATGACCTCCCCAAAAGAGTATCCTTAATTGTATCCTTAGACTCGTGCCTCATTGAATGAGAAAACATGTTTAACAAGTCAAACATAAAGTGTTGATTTATAGGTTTATGTAAATATAAATTTAGGACGCATATTTTCCGTGACTAATGCATTAGATGCAAAACAAACAAATATGTAATTCGTTTCCCTAAGCTCATGACACTGAAGTCGACATGTTATAATATGCAATATAAATTTCAACATTGCCTTGATGAGTTTTACCCGCAACATCCCAAATTAGACATGGTAAAATGCAAGAAATTCTTAACTTGTATCAAACAAGACATTCAGTTAAATTGAAAGTGAAACATTACATCATTATGAGATAAAATCTAACAGCACACGTTACTCGTCGTGTAAAACTTCTTGGTACACGACATTTGAGGTGTAGACTCCTCCTTGATCAAACTCTTTTTCTGGTTTGGAGATCAAACATAATGTTTTGAAACCCCGTTCTACCCAAGGTTCAACCTGTTCTGGTCGAAAAACAGGTCAAATTAAACCATTTTTTATATTTTCAAAACTCGTTTTCCGATAGCGACCTCGTGTACCTGCGCATAGCAGCGGAAACTCATGACAACGACCTCGTTTTCGGCAGCGATTCCCGGTGGCAGCTTCTAAGTGTTTATGTTTCTATGTATTTTTCCATGCAATTGTGATCCCTATTTATAGGGGTTTACCAAACCCTAGTCAATGAAAATTATGAAAGATTAATGGGCCCACCAATGAGCCAATTAATTAATTAATGAGACAATCAGTTTCGTTTGACTGGTGTACATATCAGTTTCGTTTGCTATTATTAATTCGTAGGTTATAATGATTTTAATATTTCCATTGTTTCTTAAAATGAGTCAATCAATTAATTAATGAGACAATCAGTTTTGTTTGACTGAGTGTACATATCAGTTTCGTTTGCTATTATTAATTCATAGGTTATAATGATTTTAATTTTTCCAATGTTTCTTACAATGAGTCAATCAATTAATTAATGAGGTAATCAGTTTCGTTTGACTGAGTGTACATATCAGTTTCGTTTCCTATTACTAATTCGTAGGTTATAATGATTTTAATTTTCCATTGTTTCATAAAATGAGTCAATCAATTAATTAATAAGGCAATCAGTTTCGTTTTACATATCAGTTTCGTTTGCTATTATTAATTCGTAGGTTATAATGATTTTAATTTTTCCAATGTTTCTTAAAATGAGTCAATCAGTTAATTAATGAGGCAATCAGTTTCGTTTGACTGAGTGTACATATCAGTTTCGTTTCCTATTACTAATTCGTAGGTTATAATGATTTTAATTTTTCCAAGGTTTCTTAAAATAAGGATTTTCAACTTTTCTAGATTTCTAGTTTCAACATTTGGGTAAATCTCCTTTATAAGGAGTATAGATACACATTTTTTTGCAGGATCACCATTTTTAGGGGAAATACTTTTTTTTAATCATGATTTTCGATTTTTTGGCCGACTATTAAAACCGTAACAATGGCAAAACTGAATGTTTTCATAATTTTACAGCATGTTTTTATATCTAAACAACCTTGTACAAAATAGATTTGAGAAATAGTTTAAATATAATTTTTTTTAGTAATGGCTCAAAACTTAAAACGATAAACCATCATATCACTAACAAAAAACAGTGTCTTAACTAGTCTTTGTTAGCAATAATTTGTTGGAAGTTTAGTGCAATTGTGGGAATTTGATCATACTTGGAAATGGGTTTGGAGGTACGGAGTGTACACCCATCAAGTCACTGTTTCTCCCTGACTCCTTTGGTGGTTAGCTAATTGTCTATTAAATGGGCGGTTTCAACATTTAATGTTTGTAATTATACCTATTAAATGGGCGGTTCCAAGTTTGACTTAATGACCATAATTATGGTCATTTAACCACTGCATTTATGGAGGAGGTTATGAGATTAATTGACCAATTAATGCTCATAACTCCTTTTGACCAGGAGTTACAACTCTTTTGATTAAAAGTTGGCATCCTTATAAATAGAGATGGACATTTTTGCATGAAACACACACCAACAGAAAACCAAAACACTTAGAAACAAAAGGGTTCTTGATTTGTGACTAAAACAAGAACTGCACTTGATTCTATCCCAAGAAGGTATTCGTGATACCTATGCATAGGTCAAATAATCTTCTTTGGAAAGTGATTACACGACTTCAAGTGATATCCGGTAACCATCTTTGCTAATTAGCTAGGCTATTGATTATTTTCACCCTATTCTGGCCTCTCAACAACCAACAATCAAAGAAGATTATTTTATGATAATCAATGTATGCTGCTGCTATGAAACACATGGCTTCAAACTTTTTAAAGCTTGATAAGTTTGAAGGAATGGACTTTAGAAAATGGCAGAAGAATATGCACTTCTTGCTCTCCAGCATGAGTGTGGTGTATGTGCTGACTACTCCTATTCCTGAAGATGGTGGTGATGATGCAACCGTGGAACAAATCAGGAAGATGGCCAAGTGGGACAATGATGACTATGTCTGCAGAGGTTTAATCCTCAATGGTATGTCTGATTCTTTGTTTGATATTTACCAAAATGTTGAATCTTCCAAAGAACTATAGGATTCCTTGGAGGTCAAATATATGGCTGAGGATGCATCAAGTAAGAAGTTCATTGCTAGTAATTTCACAAATTACAAAATGACTAATTCAAGACCAGTTATGGAATAATACAATGAACTTCTTGGTATACTTGGAAGATTTACACAACATAAAATAAACATGGATGAGGCTATTCAAGTCTCTTGTATCATTGATAAACTCCCTCCTTCTTGAAAAGATTTCAAGCATACCTTGAAACATAAGAAGGAGGAGTTAACTCTTGTTGAGTTGGGCAGCCATCTGCGTATTGAGGAGTCCCTCAAGGCGAAGGATAGTGACAAGCCAAAGGGCAACAATGTTGCTGGTCCACAGTGATTGGACGTGGTTGTGTAGATCTTAGATTTAGTCCTGAAAAGATTGTTTCCTTGTTTAATGTTTTGCATGTTCCTTATATAAGGAAGAATTTGGTTTTTAGTCGTATTTTGAATAATTGTGGTTATAAACAAGTGATTGAATCTAATAAAATTATTTTATCCAAACATGGTGTGTTTATTGGTTTTGGTTATTTAAGTAATCATATGTTCAGGCTTAATATTGTCAATAATAATATTGGTTCAGCCTTCATGTCAACATCTAAACTGTATGATTCAATCATATGGCATGCTAGACTGGGACATGTCCACTTTAAGAGGATGCAAGATATGTCAAAGGATGGGTTAATCCAAGCTTTTGACATGGACACTAAAAAGTGTAAGACTTGCATGCTGAACAAAATAACTAAGAAACCATTTCAAAATGTAAAACGTAAAACTGAAGTTTTGGAGCTGATCCAGTGATCTGTGTGATTTACATGCTACTCCCTCTTTAGGGAATAAGAAATAATTTGTGACATTTATTGATGATGTTTCAAGTTTTTGCTATGTTTATTTATTACATTTAAAGGATGAAGCATTAGATCAATTTAAAGTATTCAAATCTGAAATTGAATTACAACAAGGATCCCTGATCAAAAGATTCAGGACTGATAGGGGAGGTGAGTACATGGATACTCCGTATTTTTAGTTTGTTGGTATTATCTATGAAACGACTGCTCCCTATACTCTACAACAAAATGGTATATCTAAAAGGAAAAATAGAGTACTGAAGGAAATGGTTATCCATGAAACGACTCCTCCCTAAACTTTGGTGGAATGGGCTCATTCACTTGATTCGTCTTTCGAAATTTTGATGTTGGCATACTACCGGCATCATCGTGTCCGCGACCACGTGGAGATGGAGAAAACTTTAGTGGAATGGGCTCATTCACTTGATTCATCTTTTGAAATTTTGATGTTGGCATACTACCGCCATCATCATGTCCGCGACCACGTGGAGATTCCTGTTGGTGAAAACTTTAGTGGAATGGGATCGTTCACTTGATTCGTCTTTTGAAAGTTTGATGTTGCCATACTACCGCCATCATCATGTCCGCGACCACGTGGAGATGGTCCGCTTCCTGTTGGCGAAAACTTTGGTGGAATGGGCTCGTTCACTTGATTCATCTTTTGAAATTTTGATGTTGGCATACTACCGCCATCATCATGTCCGCGACCACGTGGAGATGGTCCGCTTCCTGTTGGCGAAAACTTTGGTGGAATGGGCTCGTTCACTTGATTCATCATTTGAACTCTTGATGCTTGAGTCAAATAATGATCTTGATGAACAAATAAAAGAATAAAGCAAAGAGTTTGAATGATGGTGCACCTCATGATGGAGGTTTTTCGGCTCGCAAAGGCTTAAACAAAATCTGTAAAAGGTTTTATCTAAGATTAAGATTGATGCTTGCTTAGTATCACATCTTGCAATTTATATACGTATCCATACAATGTTCTCCGCCCTTCAGTTTCATGATCACATGTATATTGCAATATCATGTGAGCCTATCACATTTATCTCCCTTAGGATTCACATTTTTAATTGTAGAACTTCAGTTAGAAGGGAATAGATTATGAGTATATGACAATATCATGTGAGCCTATCACATTTTCCTTCCCAGATAACACTTGATTTTTTTTATTCTTATTTATATAAAGAATAAAACAAGACTCACATGTTACACATATTAGCTAAAGGCATAATCATATTAAGAGCTCTAGTGTCATAACACCATAACACTAAAAAATTACTGCCACCTCAGCGCCACATCAGCTTTAACATTTGAACACCAATACACAAAAATACCCCTCTAATCATAACACCCCATAACACCACTTTTTGGAACCCACTATTTTTTTATTTTTCATTTTTTTAAACAAATTATTTTTTCATACATTAAAAAATAATTAGTTTATAAATAATAAATTCAATAATTATAAAAATTTTAAAAAATTAATATATAAAAACAAATAAAAAATGCCCACTTAAAAAAGCCCACTTTACAAAAAAACCCACAAAAAAGCCCACTTTAAACCTTCCCTAATATACCTTCGTCTTCTTCCTTTTAGCAGCTGCAAAAACACACACACACACACAGTTAATGCACACACAACACACTGTAAACACACACACAAAAGCCATTTAAATCAAAAAAAGAAAAAGAAAAACAAACCAACGCACGTTGGTGGGTTAATGCCCCACCCAACGTCGTTGCCCACTCTCACATTCCGGTATCATAACGCCACCAACGGCGTTGCCACGTGGGCATAACGCCGGTTGGGGCGTTATGACACCGTGCGCTCTAAGAAATTGTTTTGGTAAATTGTACATCTTCACATAGTTTATCCTCAGCCAACAATAAATACAGAGCTTTCACATTTTACTAATGTTATACACAGTTTTTTGCAGGATCATGATTTTTAGGGGAAACGAGTGCGCATATGACCCGCGTGTTGCGGCAGGGGTTAATTTATGATTGAAAATTATTTCGTACACATTGAATAGGCACGATGCAAGTTGTAAATAAAAAAACGTACATATGAGACTCTTAGAACTAATCTGAAAATGAGAAACTAACAATAATAATTTAAATACATCCATATATCCGTAAGATAAAAGATTTGTTGGTCGTTCTTCAGCCGAGTTCCATCATGGTAGCATCATCCAGTCAAGAGCTGCCCGTACCTGCCATTTTATTTACTATTTAGTTAACGAATATAAATGAGGAAAGTGAAGATTGGACTATGTAAAAATAATAGGAGAGCAATTTACCATGGTGTCTCGGGTAAGGACGATGTGATATTTAAATATACGCTAAAAATTTTGCAACTATCACGTATGCCGAAATGTAGACTATTTTCTACATATTGAGCACGCGTGAAAGTAACAAAACCCCTAACGCACTCTAAAAAACATCTCTAGCGCCCAGCCAGAAGCCAACAGTTAAACGAATGTAATTTCACTTACCAAACGGATGTCGTTGACTTCTGACATGGACGGTAGGGAGGTTCAGTAGAATTGAATATTTTGAATAAAAACGGTCGATGGGATATGCCGTTTCACTAAAGTAACCTCAAGATGTATAAAAAGCAACGTCATATCTAAATGTGCGCTAAGGATTTTGCGACTGTCATGTATGTCAAAATATAGAACAGTTTCTACATCTAAGCACGCGTGAAAGTACCCAAACCCCAAGGACACTCTCGAAATCATTCCTAGCGCCGAGTAAGAAGCCGACAACGTAATGATTGTATTTTCGCTTGCCAAACGGATGTTGTTGGCTTCTGACCCAGACACTAGGAATGCTCGATAGAGTTGAGTATTTATGCCGGTAACTTGGATTTGCAACTATAATGTCAAACACTGCAAAATTGGCTTCATCGGGTTGTGAAACCATTTGGCTCAGGTAGGAGCTTCAGGTGTAGATCTATCACGGCTGCATACCAAACAGGTAGCCAAGCCAAGTCATAGACCACTTATATTCATCATCGCCATTTGATAATAACATGTATTTAGTGTTAGACATCTCCGATGACCATTCCTACATTTATGTAGGCAGATATGTAAACTGGTGCCTCACATAGGTAGCCAGCGAAGAAACGAAACAACTTTAAGGAAAAAAGAGAAAAAGGAAAACCCAATAGGCCCACTCTAAAAGACTCAAGTAAGCAGCCTATCCTATTTTGTTGTTTTTTTGTTTTTATCTTGGCTCTATTAGGTTATGAAACCATTTGGCTTACATAGGAGTTTTGGGTAAAGGTCTATCACGGCTGCATACCAAACAGGTAGCCTAGCCAAGTAATAGGCCACTTCTACTCATTATCGCCCTATGACAGTAATAGTGAGCCTTTTGGGTTATCTTTTTTCTTCTTAAAGTTGTTTCGTTTCTTTTCTTATACACCAATCACTCTAAGTTTCTCAAGTACCATCATAACGCATGATACACCGATGATTCTATACATATTTAGTAGCCTTCAAAGATCATGAACAAAGCAAATGTCATAAAATCTCACGTAAAGAGCCCAACAACAAAATAATTAGAAAGCACAGTGTAACATCCGACTACATGATAAGGGTTTCATCAATCTCACGTATGCTGAATGAAAAGCATCTTCTATATTCCAACACGCGTGAGAGCACAAAACCCTTACCGCATTGTGATGACCAATCATACATCCACATTTATAATCAATATCACCAACATTTATATACCCCAAACAAATGGTCAGTCACTTTTAGGAATGATATTGTAACAGATGGTTAGCAACCCAACATTTATATACTCCATCAGGTTATGAAACCTTTTGGATCAGATATGAGCTTCACAGGTCTATCACGGCTTCATACCAAACAGGCAGCCTAGCCAATTAATAGACCGCTCATAATCATTGCCATTTAAAGTAAAGGTTTGTCACGGATGCATACCAAACAGGTAGCCTAGCCAAGTAGTAGACTGCTCATACTCATCATCATTGTCATTTAACAGTAAAGGTAAGTTACGACTACATACTAAACAGGAATCCTAGCAAAGTAATAGACCACTCATACTCATGGTCATCATCGAACAACAACCCTCATTTAATATCAGACATGCGTATGAGGATGTATTCAATTAGTATATACTTACAGATAATGTAAAACAACCAGGGTATCCAGCCGCACCAAAATTAGACATAATCGTCTATAAGGCTGAGACATATTACAAATCAAAAAAGCATATTCATCCGCCATCATCGCCATCGTTCAGCAGCCAAAGTGACATTTGACTGCCCCGTTTCCAAAATCAGAAACAATCGGACAAAAGAGAATAAAACAACGCCATGGCTGTGTAACACCCCGAAAAATATGACAACGCAGCGGAATACCACTTGGGGTGCTACTTCATAATACACAATGCTAGATACAAGAGAACGACCTCTAAATGTGTCG
>BQNB010027333.1:0-57745 GCA_026074375.1 Tanacetum coccineum | reverse complement strand
TGTGTGTGTGTGTTTTACTATATATGTTTATATATATATATATATATATATATATATATATATATATATATATATAATCTTGATCGTCAAGGATTGGTATAGAACACTAAGCGACCCCTGACTTGTTAGGTGTAGTGGTACTTACTCCTTGAACGTACCGACTCTGTTGCGCGAAGCCAAGTGAGAAGATCGAGAACCCTAATGGAACTCAATGGCGACATCCGTCACCATTTCCCCTAGGGAGGATCAATCGGAATAGCTTACGCCTCGAGTCAAAGGCAACGAAGTCGGGAATTCAGAAGAAATTGTCTAGTGAATGTGCGTTGCGGTCTAGTTGTGACCAGCCTATATGTCCGATGACCGACATAATGTATTGGGATTGAACCAATCGTGATAATCGTCTAATAAGGGACAATTGAAATCGCCGTCTTGAGAGCACGGTTATTGAATCCTTGATGCACGAATAAATTCTATTGATCCTTTATGTTGTCTTGCAAAATTATCGCCGTCGAATTATGCGCAAGATGTGCTCTATGTGTTATGTACTTTGATTAACGGTAAGCGCTTAGACCGCTTTAGTGTTGCCAATAATATGGCATTAAGTTTTGGATTGATGAGTATGTCTACCCGGATATGAGTAAGAGTTGGATCGGATGGGTGTGTTTACCTGAGGGATCATTGTCAAAATGACTTGACTATTTAGCAAGCATGGTACACTGTGAATGGGATCGGCAGAAATCCCCGGTGCCTAATTATGTGAAAAAGTATGTAAACTAAATTATCTAAATGCTATTGTCTGATATATGATATGGTATGGGTCGGCTGGGTACGCCTACCCATGGTTCATATGCGAATGCTTCATGGTAAGCTAGCATGGTTTATATGTGAAGGCTTCATAGTAAGCTAGCATGGTTTATTTGCTAAGTCTTAATTATAAGCAAGCATGATAAAATGCCTAAGTAAAGCTAGGCCGAAATGCGAAGCCATTATAAAGTGGCGAATATGTGATTATGTGATTAGTTATATAGCGCGTTCGATGGAGTTGTGTGTGCCCCGGATTATTTTCGCAACCGGCGGTGCATTATTAAATGAGACCGGGAGGGCGACGTATATTTTGGTTTTGGTTAGCGACGTATATTTTGGTTTTGGTTAGCGACGTATGTTTTGGTTTTGTGTAAGCGATGTGCGCTTCGTTTTGTTGGCATGATCACCAAACTAAGATTTAGGTTGATCTTTCGTTTAAAGTCTTCCTTTGAAAACGACTTGATGTATGTTTTCCCCGGATATGTTCCGTGGCGTATTTTGCCTCTCATGATAAGAGCGATTGTAATTATATTTTGATCTCGTTGGTAAAATTAACCATTTGTTTTGTGTTGATTCTTCGCCTCGTATTTAGCGAGTGTAACGTCGCGTATCCATCGCGTGAGAACGCATGAGTCCGTTCAAGGATCAAAGCCCATATCTCTATGTGTGAGCTTAGGACCAATAAGTTGAATTGAACACCGGGACGGCGCTCCCTTAAGGTTGGTAGTTATAGTACGTCTTATCCGCTCCCGGATGTACCAAGTATCTTGATGCATAGGCCTCATCCATTACACTTCCTACCAATAGAACCCAAATTTGATCCATAAAGTACAAACTCTCGTCTCCTTTTCTTTCCATATGTTGATCTAAACCATGTAGCCTTTCTGCGAGTACGTTCTCTTGCTTGAACGCCTCACTTCTGGGCTGCCACTACATTCCTCTTACTCGGCTTGATTTCACTCTCTTCCTTTTACTCAATGCTCACCCACTACATTCGCTTTATCGAAGTTACACACACATCATTCTTCAAAGTTAAAATGACTCTTCTTGTTCTACGCTATACTCATACTTGATTCTTCAGTAGGGAAGTAAGGGGGTTAACATCTTAAAAAATTCACGATGAGTCGGTAGTAAACTGCCAATCCTAAGACATCATATTATAAATTCATCAATTCCTCATGCCTCCTCTTACTCTGGGTCCACTGTGAATACGGTATGGTTTGACACATGGTGACAGAAAAATGCACTTCTTACCACCAAAACTCACACTTGAAAACTTAAACATAAACTTTCCTTCTCAGTGACTCCAACATTAACTTTTTTTCAAATGAAACTTCTTGTTCTCCTTCGACTTTGAGTAGGCGAGAATGACATCAATGAATACTATGAAACGGCAGATTCGTATCATATTGTGTAATGAACCGAAACATCGCATACCGTCAGCATTGTTTAAAATATATAATAGTCCAAGTCGACAAATGTTTGATACTAGTGGTCATATGGGTTATAAAAAAGGCCCGAAAAGTTAGACACATTAAAATTTACAGGGGGAATGGGTTTCATAATGCCTAATAAAGTAGTTGTAATGTTTATCTTTATTTTTGGCATATAATTTATATAAAACTAAAGATTGTGCATATGTGTTACGCGTATAGTTGTTTATGATTATAAATTCATTCATGGGTTATGAATTTTTGTTTTAATGGTTTATATAAATCAATGGAAGGGAGAATATGTATTTTGGGTCTTGTATAAATCGTGAAAGAGTGCATATGTGTTCTAAGGCTGCTTATGAAATAAAAGAAATATGTATCATATTTTATGTTTTAACTTTGCGCATATGTGTTGCGTAGTGTTCATAATAAAACATAAATAATTATTGTTTTTTTTTGTAATTTCAGGTAATTGATAAAGATGGGAAACAATTCACATGTGTTTGGAAGCAAGTACATCATTTATTAAGAAAAGTTGATTATGGATAAAGATGTAAAGTACATGTGGAGCGGACATCTATGCTTTTAATGAATTTTGATGGAGAAAATGAAGTGTGGCACATATGTTAGCGGAAGAGTGCACACATGTTTTGAATGACGTGTACATCTATATTTAACAAGATACATTTGTATTTGAATTGTGTTTCATTCTATATCAAATTTTGTATATACTTTTCATGTTTTTTGTTTGTTATAAATTTATAGATTACATGTATTTGTTTATGTTTTTGGTTATAAATGTCGAAAAATAAAAAAGATAAACTACAAACATATGTGCAATTATAATTTTAAGAAAAAAATGTACGTTTTCAACATACGAAATTTACGATATTAAAAAAAACATATTTGCACTCGTTTTTTTTCTTTTGAAAACATATATATTTGAAAGAAAAAAAAAATTAATTCCAAAAATTAAGGGTTTTCAAAAAAACGTTTTTAATTGAAAATTTAAAAAAGAAGCCAAAATATGTTTTGACTATTCTACCCTTTTGAATTAAATGAAAATATTTAATAATGCTAAATTCTGATTGGTTTAAAATGATTCTGTAAGTTCTGTACAAAAAAATGGTTCTGCATTGAACGCACCCCTATATATATATATATGTGTGTGTGTGTGTGTGTGTATATCTTGGCAAATTCATTCGGTACTCTTAGTTACCATTAATTCATCATTTAAGTTATAAGAAACGAAACGTTTAATTATACTAAACAATTTGGAAAAGTTTCAAAAAAAAAAATACATTTTTCGTCTTTTAGTCGACTTATTAAACTAATAATATTTTATTATTTTATTGAAAATCTCGTTTTGAGTAGAAATTCTAAGTGTAGACTTTTTACGAAATTTCGACATGACCCGTACGTTTATAGAACATTTTCAAAGGTTTTTAAGCCTTTATTTCAAACAATATTTCACAAATTCACCATTTTCGGACAAATGCCAAGAATCCATATTTCGCAATGTTCACCAAAACGTATTTCCCAAACGACTTCCAATATCAATTCATAAATATGTCCCATTTTCCAAAGTTCGCCAAAACTCATAAAACGACTAATTTACGCTTATTGGGCCTTAAGGCCCAATAAGGATCCATTAAGATATTTATATGTATAATATATATTTTAGGCCCAATATCAAAGCCCATTAGTAAATATAAGCCCAAAACAATAGCTAACAAAATAACCCGGACCACAATAAGCCCACAATAAGCCACAACTTATTGGGCTTATTGGGTCGTGAGCCCTTAAGCTCCTAAAACCAATCCACTAAGCTCGAAAGTAAGCTAATAAGCTACGTAGTATATTCAGTTATCACCATAAGCTATCAAAATAGTCCACAAAAATACGACATAAGAGGTAAATAACCAAAAATACCTACCAAAAATCCTTTTTGGGCTGTTGGAGGAACTTTGTTGCCGAGAGAGTGCGAGAGAGAGAGAGTGCGAGAAATACTCAAAATGCTTAAAAATTAAGACAAACAACTTAATATCAAAATCTCTCTCTCTATAGCAAATAAATGTTTTTTGAACACATCACGACCACATATCAAAACTAACCAAATAAATGTTTTTCAACCATCACAACCACAATAATAAAACTACAAAATCCTTATTCCCTTTTTATTTTCTATTCGAACCAAACGCACCCTTTTATTCATTTCGTAATTTTTTCGTGTTCAATTTTTAACAAATGCACCGTACAACTAGCTTCTATGCATCATTTAACACACAAAAGTACAAGTTAAATTTAAATTTATAAAACATACAAGGAGGGTTTTGACAAGCGAGAACGAACGCGAACCGACTACCCAAACGTTGTTTAAACAATAACCCGGACACTAGAATCAACCCACGACTCCGCAAATCTTCATGTTTTTGATCAAAGATTGAAAAAATATGTGTTTGTGTGTGTTGTGGAGCTCGGCCGAAACCAAGAGAGAAAGAGAGAAATGTGATGAATATTTTTGATCTATGTTTTTGAAATGGGATATAAACAAGTGATATAAGACAAACTCTAGTACCCACCAAGGACCATAGAAGCTAAAAACATGCCATCTTGTCTCCCCTTGTATAGAATCCTCGACTAGGAATCCAAGGGCTCGGGATGCCTTCTTTTTGTGTCGGGTTCACTTAAAACTCAAAAACCATGATCGTAAAATATTTCTTGAAGTTACTTAGCATTTTTATTCATCTTAAAAATAATTTTCCAATAACTTAGAGTATTTACACGATATATTTCCACATTATACTCCCCAAAAACTCATTTGAACATTAACGGACGTGTCGGGACTCGTTTTTTGGCATTTCTCACAATTCACGAGTCAAACCACCCGGAACATAAATAACACAATAATACCCTCTAAAAGGATTATTATACACCATATAACCATAAAATACCTCAATCATATGAATTCACCATCGTCAACACGGTACGAGTTCTAACAAAATTGACAAAAGTCAAATAGTTAAAGGACTAAATTAGAACATTCAAAACTCACAAAAAGGGCAAGGGTTACAGATACAATTCTTCTGCTCCACCGTATGATATCTTTATTGTGTTTTGTTACTCATCACCTTACTTTTCTTACAAGCTGCTAAAACGCAACAAAATAAACTTTTAGAAAATCCATTAAAGCATTTACCTAATTTTTTGTGCAGTAAGGACCAAAAATTACTACACATCTAATATTAGTAACCCTATAAGTGTAAACAAGTTTGAACAATATATGATAATGTAAACAACAAACTATCTTGGCACTTTTATGTTAAATTATTAAGTTTTTTTTATTATCGGGGCTTCAAGCCAAGTAGCATTAAATCCAGATGGATCAACAGCAAATTCAGCTGCTTTCCAGCGGCAAATAAGAAATAATGCATATGTGATGGGCCAATTATTTCAGGTGGGATTACTTTATCAGCTATTTACATATTAATGCAGTTCATACTGTCTATTTCTTGACCCTTAAATGTGAATGCCAGAGCGATCCTGAGCTGGCCCAAGTCATTCTTGGGAACTACCTAAATAAGTTGCAGACCGTATTAAGAGCACGTCACTATCCAATATCTGAATTACATCGACAAGAAGAAGAGATGGTAAGTTGCTTGACATTTATTTAAAGAGTTATTTCATCTTATACATTTTTTTTAGGTAAAGGGTTACCCCGGTAAAGTATATTAATCACAAAAAAGGTTGAGAACACTGGAATGTGGCTGATGTACCACATTAACCTCAAGCCATAGCTTGAACAACCCCTAAATCGATTGTGACATTCCACACATCGAAAATAGACACACCAAAAACAAAAAACAGACTATAGCACTAATCGCCGTATAATCTGAAAGAAACATGCATCTTCCAAGACGAAAGGAAATTGATAACTCTTGCCTTATTCTTGAATTTTAAAGTAACCAGTTTGAGATGAACAGTTACAACAATTAAGTCTCTTAACTCTTCCGGGGATCTTCTAGTGTTTTTAAACAATCTGTTATTGCGTTCCAACTATATGTAATAAGCAGATGCCGCAAAAAGGATTTTACCCACAATATTTTGTATGGTACGTTTGTTTGCCAAAGGTTGGAACCATGTAGTAATATCCTCCAAAACTGGTTGAACATTGTCCATACCTGCTAGACCACGAACTAAGCACCAGACCTTCAATGAATAATTGCATTCAAAGAAGAGATGTTCATGAGAATCTTGTTGCGTATCACATAACAAACACCGAATCTGATTTACATCAGTAGAAGGGTCAACGTCCCACTATCTTAACTTGTCTTGCGTTTTTAAACTCCTTCTCATGATAAGCCATAAATGAAAGGCATGTCTCAGGATAGCATGTGAGAACCACACCGTATGAAACCATGCAACTTCATTACCACGAGGACGTAGAACTTCCCACGCACACTTGACTGAGAAATTCATCATATTTCCATTATCATCACACCACTTAACAGAATCTTGTCTTGAAGGATCCAAAATCAGGGCTGGAATTAACCCTAAGTTTGGAGCCTTTAGCAGCCACGCTTGAGGCCAATTCCAAGCCCCGTTTATCACCCAGTCAGCGACACATGTTTGAATAAAATACCCTTCCCTAGTTATGTCTCTAGGAGATAAGAACCTGCTAAAGGGGCAGTGAGAGCACCACGAGTCGTACAAAAGGGAAGTCTTCATACCATTGCCAATACAACTCCGAAAGAAAGGTCTAACAAATTCCGTAAGTTGAAGGAGCTTACGCCAGCTCTAACTCATATCACCCTTTGGTTGCACATCCCATAAGGTGCGACCTCTAAGTTTGTAGGTATGAATCCAACAAACCCAAAGCGACTCCTTATTAGAGACTATATTCCATATATGAGTCGTCATTAGAGCAAGATTGAAGACCTTAAGACTACGCAAACCAAGCCCTCCTTCACGTTTAGGAAGGCAGATTACATTCCAAGCAACTTTCGCTTTGCCCCGCTTGTATTCACCATTGTTGAATATCTTCAACAATACCAATGGGAATGAAAAGAACTGAGCCTAAAACTTGCATGAAAGAAATCAAACAGATTTACAACAATAACACTAACCCCAGAAAGACAAAATTTGTTCTTCCAATCACCACTCCCAATACTGGGCCATCTCAACAAGAACCTTAGCAATCCCTATTTAGAAGCCGAGAGGAAATCAGAGGAACACCAAGATATTTAATCGGGAGCTTTTCTTCCGCAAAAGGCATGACATTAAGAATAGCCATCTTTACATGGTTCAACACATTGCAAAAGAAAGCCGTACTTTTTGGAATGCTTGGATTCAGCCCCGAAACCCGTTTAAACTCATTAAGAGAGTCCATAATAACTTTAGCCGAATCCACTTCAACACGAGCAAAAATAAATAGATCATCTGCAAAACAAACATTAATAATACCCAACTCCTCACAATGTTTATGGTATCGAAAAGAGTCAGATAAACGAACTCTTCTCTGAAGGATGAGAGTCAAGATCTCCATAACAAGAGTGAAGAGATAAGGCGAAAGGGGATCACCTTGGCGAAGACCCCTCTTACCTTTAAAATAACCATGGATATTACCATTAATGCTAATCGAATACGAAGCCGAAGTCACACAAGCCATAATCCACCTGATCATGGTATGATGAACCCGAAGCACTTTAGAATATATCCCAAAAAACTCCAATCCACCGTATCATAAGCTTTTTGGATGTCCACCTTAAAAGCACACCTAGGAGGACCTCTATTTCGATGGTAGTTATGCATGAGTTCCTGAGTAATAAGGATATTATCCGAGATTTATAATGTGTAATTTCTGTAATCAGCATTTTACGTATGAGTTCTGTTCTAATTTGTTGTTTTTCCAAAACAAGGCCCTACTTTATGCAGACCCTTCTAATGTGGAATCACAAAAGAAGATTGAAGCTGCAATTCGTCATGAACGTGTATCAGTTTGGCTTACTAAAAGCGACAAGGATAAACTTTAATTTGTCATATTTTTTGTTTACAGACCTCTTTCATGAATGCATAGGAAAAGTTGGAGCTGCTAATGAGATATAGAGGTATTTTGTTTAAAATATGTACCAAGTGTTAGAAGACTTTTATAGATGCAGGAAGTGAGTGGTTTGTGCCTTTGTGGGCTAACTCAAAGCTTGACTTTCAGTTGGTCATAAATAAATATACTCTATAGACCAAAATAATTGAAAGAGGCCCAACAAGCTTATATTAACAGATTACTATCATATTTGATCAGTTTTAGCAATTCGGTTAGTATTTGAACGTCAAAGCCCGCGCCTCGTAGCGGAGCGCGAGCAAACTTACTCGTACCTAATATATTTATGCGGATTTAATCCATTTATTTGGCCTTATGAGTTTAGCGCATGATGGAGTAGGATACTTTTTTTCTTTATACTCGTTAATAACAAGTTGGTCATTGGGCAAATATCAACTTATTGATTTCGAGGTGTGGTTTAATCGTTTAAAAGTTCTAGGTCAGTGCTTTAGTAACTTTAAACCGGTTCACTTTTTGATAAATTTAACATGACATGACTTGTTTAAATGGCTTGAAGATATAGCTAAAATTAACCACTTAATTGTGAGAAAGATGTTTATGTGGACCCCCCATAAGGGTCTATGCAACTAATTAAGTGAAAAAGAAACGTCTACTAGTTAGTTTCTATCATGGTTTTAAAAGGCGCGCCAAAGGCCTCGCAAAGATGTGAGGTGTGACTTTCACGCCATGCAATAGACCAAGGCTTGGGCTTAAGGCTTGACGTAAGACTAGAAGTGAAAAAACGTGATAAGACGCGATAAAACGTAATGCGTGGAGGCTTTTTTGAATTCAATTTCGATAAAAATCGTATTTTTATATAGAAATGAAAAAGATTATATGCAAAGATAGTTTCTTGACTTTATTCTTTATGTATGACACTTTTTGTAAACTCAATATATTTGTAATATGATATAAATATATAATTTTATAAATATTTTCATATTTTGTGCCTTTTAGAGTTACCTTCCTTAAAAGGCCATGACCTCCCATTGCTATCGCAAAGTGCGTAGGCTTGGCTACGCCGCACGCCTACGCCTCACGCTATTTATAACATATCGTTTTCCACCCATAAACAGCCATGTATAATGTTTCGTTTCTATAAACATCCATGATAATGTGTCCTATTTCTCAAATCTCATGAAAAATATTTCTCATGAATTTTGTAGTCAATGAGTGTTATTACTACCGCGCTTCATTGCATGCTTTATTTTTTTGGCAAAACTGCATAAATGTTCCTATGAATCCTTATTTTCGCACTCATTATCATATTTTTATTTTAGGTTAAGTCTATATATTATCAACGTACTTTCCAAATTTTACACATCTAGGTAACCAACTTTAAATATTACCAATATAGTCATTGAAACCGGCTAATTTGTAACGATATAGGTAATATGACCGGTTGATTTTCCAAGTAGAATTTTTTTAATTTACTAATCCACGTCACTAAATTTACATCCACCTATTTTTCATATTATTTAAAGATAATTGTATTTCTCTTACATAATAACTCAGGCATACTTTTATCCAATTTCCACTAGCATAGATGAAACCAACATCATTATATATCGCCATCTTCAATTCTTTCAATAAGACACGCAGCCAACCACCACTAGTTTATTCACATCATCGCAAAGTGATATTTCTAATACTTAGTGTTAATTAATACTTGAAAACTAGTAGTAGCGGGGGATCTAAATAATCTAATAGGTTGGGTAAAGAAAATGGAACATGGAATTGTTCATATTTGTTTGGATCTAAAGAATCTAGCGACGTCGGTGCGACAGGGGTCGCTAGAAACTGATAGCAGCGGCGTCGGTGCGACATGGGTCGCCGAAAACTTGTACTAGTGGTGGTGGTGCAACAAACAAAGTTGAGGTATCATCTCTTTTATTGTATCTTCAAACAAAGTTGATGAGGAGGGTCGGTTCTTATGGGATTTGGGTTTTATGAGCGGATGATTGCTTGGATTATGGAGTGTGTGTCTTCTACGTCCTACTCTATTTGTATTAACGGAAATCTGCATGGGTATTTTCAAGGAAAAAGGGGTCTTCGTCAAGGTGATCCGCTGTCCCCTTATCTTTTTACTTTGGTTATGGAGGTCCTCACGCTTATGTTCAAAAGAAAGGTTATGGATTCGGATTGCTTTTCTTTCCATAGGTATTGTGATAAATTGGAGCTGATTAATCTTTGCTTTGCGGACGATCTTTTTATCTTTGCTTATGGGGATGTTCAATCGGTTGTGGTTATCAAGGAATGTCTTGACGAATTGACGAGTTCAAGCATGCTTAGGGATATTAATCCTAGTATTCCGATGAGCACGGCTTTCTTTGGTTAAGGTATTGAATCATGTCAAGCTTTCTATTTCTAATGTCATCTTTTGAGGAGGGTCGGTTTTTTAAAACGGTTTAAATATCTTGGTGTTCCGTTGGTGACTTCTAGGCTCAAGGAGAGTAGATTGTTAAGAGCTTGTGGAGGAAAGTTCAAAAATGTTATTTTTTTTTGTTGCTGATGAAGATAAACCATTTTCAACGCTGGTGGCTTCAACT
This sequence comes from Tanacetum coccineum, assembly GCA_026074375.1. Lineage (NCBI taxonomy): Eukaryota > Viridiplantae > Streptophyta > Magnoliopsida > Asterales > Asteraceae > Tanacetum > Tanacetum coccineum. The sequence goes on along the minus strand of BQNB010027333.1, from coordinate 46,862 downwards.
TTTTTCTGTTTCGGTTACTTAAGCTCTATGCATGTTTGTGGGCTTCGGTATTTGTCATTCCCAAACGGGTTTAATGGACATGGAGCAATGCATGAGTAATTTCCTCTTGGTGCCTAGTAGGTCGTCTAAAGGTAAGGGCCAAAGTGGCGTGGGAGTGTGTGTACTTCTAATGATGAACCGTGGTCTCGGTATTCGACGTTTGGAGCATTTTAACTCGGCTCTTTTGGTGTCTCACATTTGGAATCTTCTTTCGTTGAAAGAGTCGCTGTGGGTGAAGTGGGTCCATGCTTATAAGCTTAACGGGAACCCACCATACACAACAATTTACTCAAAAACCTCAACATACTTTTGGGATGTTCCATCCGTGGTAACATGTCATGGATGTTGGCGGAATTATTTTGCAGCTTCGGCTTCCATTCGTGATTCACTTTGGCAGAATGAATTAGGTATATGGTTCTAGTACCTCGGATCTGGTTTGATAATATGATGTCATGAGGGGCCTTTAGCTTCTCGGGTGTCCCCTAGAGACATACATAGGGTTGGTCTTACTTTATACTCGCAAGTTGGTGATGTTATTCGTGACGGTGATGGTGATTGGGTATGGACCTTGGGTTCTCCCTTGATAGTTTAGCCATATTTCCGTAACGAATGTACGGTTCATTTGCGAATAATTGTTGATACGCTGGAATGGCGTCTCTATGATGGTACGGTTAATTAAAGAGGTTTTGGTGTTGACAGGTGTGGGGAATGTATTCTGCCCGAGCAGCTGTGATAAGGGCACTTGGGTCGTTTGTTTTGGTTCGCATGGGTATTCCTTAGCATGCTTGAAACTTTGTGGTTAATTATCTACCCATTAATTGAAAACGCAGGATGTGTTCAGTTTATGGGGACTATTCGTATGTAGTTGGGATTCTACGTGTCCTCTTTTGTAAGCTACTCCGGATTCACATAAAACATCATTTTATTTATTTGTCCTTTGCTAATTCGGTTTGGAGTCGTTTGAAATTGGTAAGGCTGGTCTTGTCGAGTTTCTCATAATATATATGATAATTGTCGATTAATTTTGGTGGTATTGGCAAGGCGGCTAAGACTACTCATGTTGTTCATTGCAAGTTAGGTGTTGCTGGCATTCAGCGTTTTTTATTTGGCAATGAGCGTAATGGAGGCTTTTCTAGAAGTCGAAGAGGTCCATTGATCAGGTTGTTTCGTGTATCTCTTCTTCGGTTCGTATGAAGCTGTTGTCGTGTGCTTTCAAACGCACAACAGAGGGAGTGCTTTATGCTAGGTTATGGGATTTACCTAATTCTATCTTTAGATGATTGTATTCTCCTTTTGTCTTTGTACCATTAGGTGGTTCTTTCCTAGTGGTGTTATTTGCTTTGTAATTTTGTAATTCGAATGGCATGTCATTCGAAATGGCTGTTCAAGCTGTATGCTTGAGGTTAATGTGACACTCAGTCACATTCCATTTGTACTTATTGGCATTGGGTATTAATATAATTTACCGGGGTATTGTCCCTTTTACCCAAAAAAACAAAGTTGATGTATCAAGACTCAAGTGATTGATGGGTCTTTTAGTCTTTGGTAGGTAATGAAACACAATTTTTGTTGGTTTCATGGGTACATAAATGGGTGTCTGCTTGTAGCGATATTGATGGAGCAACAAACGTGTGATTTCACTTCAGTAATGTGGCTGACGAATATAGTTTGCATTTCATTTGATTTTTTTTCATAATATTTGAGACAGAGTTGTTTTTACCTAAATATGAGTAAATAGATTTATTTGTTTATTTATTTTGATGGGTTGAACTTGAAAAGTTGTGAAACATTTTTATTGGAATTACAGTGGGTGGATGAAATACATGTCATCATTAGTCAATTAAAGTCAAGTGTGAGGTGGAATATCCAACTAAGTAAAAGAAAATAAAAAAATGACGTGTCGGTCACTTTTTAATTTCAACCGGCACTTAACAGGTCATATTACCTATATCATCACAAATTTGAAAGATTCAATGACTATATTAGTAATATTCAAAGTTGGTTACCTAGATGTGTAAAATTTAGAAAGTACGTTAGTAATATATAGACTTAACCCTTTCATTTTTTTCGAAAAAGGTAAATAGGACACTCTTTCTTTGCAAATAATGTCATTATTACTAACGATCGTTATTTTTTTCCATTAGTCAAAGTTAAAGGCATGCGAAATGACTAATATACCCACGCTAATGATCGTTAATTTTTTCGAGTCCTTTTCGTTAACGATTGTTAGAAACGTTTATAATATGAAGTGTCGGTTATTCACGTTCACGAGCTTTGTAACTATGTAATATGCTAGTCGGGTAAATGAGCTTGGGCTTTTAAGCTCATATTGTATAGGTTTCGCGCCAAAATCTCGCTGTTAGACAAAAGTTATCTTACCGGTTTTCGACGGATTTCAAAATTTATCTTGCCGGTTTCAAAAGTTATCTCGTTGGTTTCAAAAGTTTGTTTAAAACAACGACGTCTAAGTATTCCACTTAGAACTCGGTCTTCAAATATAGGAGAATGTATAAAGTTTTAAATTTATCCTAAAATTGGTTAAAAAATATTATTCATAACTCAAAATCAGCAAATATTTTTCTCTAAGATTGTTCATTTCTTATACTATTTGATCTTTCAAAGGTAAATCAGAACGATCGAAAGAACTTTCCCTGAATATCCTACTCTGATTTCATCCAAGAAACTTCTTATAGTCTTAGCAGTGAATTTGTCTGTCAAAATGTCTGAAAATTCAAATATAAGAGTGGTACTTTTTCCAAAACCCGTTTTAAGGGTATGCGTCTTGATTTTTATTCTCGAATTCAAGTTATCCCTTCATTTCTCTTGAAAAAGTATCAGTACATGTTTTTCGGACTTGAGATAACATCAAGTGGTTTACAGATATTTCAAGAATATATTTCAAATAGTAAACAATGAGCACACTTTCAAATAGAAAATTCAAATTCTTTCAAAAAGCGTGTGCTCAAATCCCCCCTCCCCAACTCCATTTTGGTATTACCAACGTTTTTTGAGGGGGAGTAAAAGCCCTAAGGTTTATGGAAACATTTTTTCAAAAGGATAAAGAGCATAATTTTTCAAGATGTTTTCACAAAGAAATTCAAAATCTTTCAAAATTCATTTACTCGACTCTCTCCTTATGTTTCTCACTCATCGTTGTACTCAAGTGTGAAAATATCAAAAACGTTTTGTTAGCATTCTAAGTTACATCCGTTCTAGGGTACTCAAAAAGCGTTGTTAGTGTCTTAGGATGCATCCATTTTAAGGTACTCAAAAAGCGTTGTTAGCGCCTTAATATGCATCCGTTCTAGATATTCAAACACTTTGATCACAACTCAAAAATACATTTTTAGGGAGAGTATAAACTTTTAAAGGTTCCTAATAATCATGCAAATAAACGTTTTCTCTCATGTGCTTTCAAAAACTCATATAGCTATTTAATCCATTGATACGCGAACATATCTAATGGTATGCTATTTTTGAGGGGGAGCAAATTGGATTAAAATGCGATCGTCTTTGACTCAAAAGGTCACACTTGCGAACTCTTTCATCCATATTCAAAACAATTTCAATTATTATGCACATGTGTAGGGGGAGTGTTTATGAAAATCAAAAACTCTTGAAGTGCCAAACCTCTTTCTTAAACACTTTGATTGATTTTCAATTGGGTTTTATGGTTTTAATCTTAATATCCAAACAACCTACTATTTCACGACGAACAATGAAGTCATAAGGTAGTAAGATTAGGTATTATCCCATGATCTAACCAAAACTAGAGGGATCTACCCAGAGACATTCCAATGGATAGATTAGAAGTCCTTAGGAAAGATGAAGTTGAATGAAAATATAGGAAAAATGTTGACTAAGCCATGAGTTATCAGTGGAACAAACACAACATGGTGATAGTAATGGCGTCTTGGTAAATATTTAAAAGGTTGAAGAATGAAAAAAGAAAAGTTATGTAAAGGGTGAAAAGAAGAAGCCTTCACACAACTAGGAAGAAACCGGGTCAAAACATTATTTACCGGATATCACAAAGATGATATTTGGTATTGAAGACAAACATCATGGACCCAATGATGCAATGCACAACCCTTCCCAACCACTCAAGATTCTCTCAACAAACTCTTGTTTCAGTTCTCATAGAGACATTACACGTAATCTATTGACTTTCTCACTCCGAGATCGTTAATATTGAACAGGTGGCAGTCTGCTCAAGCCTCAATCACTAAAACTAAAACACTTTTATTGAGTCTAGAGTCAAAAGAGATCAATATATAAATCTTGTTAGGAAACAATTCCAAAATACACTTCTTGTTCACATCAAAGAACACAAGATGTAACAAAGAGTCCTACACATTATCATCAGATTTTGCCAGAACATTTAGAGTGATACTCTATAGTACTTCATAGTGACAAATGTAAATTCTTTCAGTTTCAACATAAAACAACACAATAGTATGTGACATGGGTGATCTTATAAAAGATCAAACATGGGATAACTGGAAATCTAATGTGATCCAGGTTTATAGATTTGACGGGATACACTCAAAATTATTGTTGTTTACTTCATAATGGACACTAATGATTCACCTATATTCGTTGTTATCCTGACGTTGGGGAAACATTGAATAAGATCTCCTTTATATTTTTAACGATCACAAATAAACGTTTGCAACACATGAAATTACAAACGATAGCAAAAAACTGCCAAAACCTAAACAGGGGTTCTAGAGCGCTGGGGGCGTGCCAGACTCGAATTGAGTTTTGGTGATTTTTACTCATCGACTTTCCTCCTACCCGACACATGTGGATCTTTCAATAAAGGTATGTACATGATACTTGAACAATTGGAAACACTCAAAACAAAGTTTAGACTTAAAGATGAGATAAAACAAGTCCTCCTGTTTTCAATAAAATGCCAACTCATTTTCTTTATCAAACGCTTCTAGCCAATGCCAAAACTCTTTTCTAAACCTAGTAGAATAATACTTTCAACATACCATCAAACGAAAGTGTTCATTTGACCTTAATCCGGATTTACGTTGTATCTAATCACGTAACGGGTTTTACTCCCTTATTGGTCAAAATAAGTCAAAGGTCACTTTGTATAAATGCACGCTTTTCCTTTACTAGATGTGTTTTACTTGAGATGCAAAGCACTTAGCTTGTTGGTATCAAGATGATTAGTGATCAAGTCCATTGTTGTTAATTATGGATTAAGTCTTAATAACTATTTAAGTTTGTGTTAATTAGAAGTTGATTATACTTTGATTTTTATCACTTTCCACATTTAACTATTTTACAAACTCCCACACCTCTTACAACTCACTTCCCACTAAACCTTTCCTTAATCATTTTTTTAATCCTCACCTTCCAAACAAACGATTATACACACCTTCTTACACAATCTACTTCTCACTAAACATTCCTTTAATCATTTGTTAATCCCCACTTCCCAAATAAATGATTATACACACTTTCCTACAAAATCCCAACATTCCAACAAAGATTCTTTTCACTTTCTGAAAATCATTCCCTAATCATTATTGCCATTCTTTTATCTCTTACATGGCAATATGATTCACCCACATAATCAATCCTTTAATTATCTTCCTCTTCACAACCTTAAACCTTAAGCCTTCACCATATAAACCTTCCCAAGCTTATACCTGCCTGTGACAACTCGCATTCCCTTACACTAAGTACTCTTTTGTACTTTGTTATCTCCAACATTTCAACATAGGCTCCTAAAGGTCCTATCAAAACATTCTTTACTCATTCCCTCACTCATACAGACTCTCGTATTTGAATTTCACACACGCACACACACACACACACACACACTCAAAGCTTATCTTACACACTCACTCACACACTCTTAAAGTTGGAATTCAAATAGCATACACACGCATACTCAAACCTTCCCACATACACTTAGGCTCCCTTCTATTACATCAGTTCCAACTCACATATAACTCACATCTCTTACACTCCTCACATTTGATTTTGAAATTCAATTTTCCCCTCGCAACATCCACTCTTTCTTCCTAAGTTTGACATATTCTCTTGGCATATTCTTTCTCTCTTAACCATGCCAACTCACTCACTTAACCATGATTAATTTCTAAAACATCCTAGGACATGCACAACCCACTCAATACATTTGAATTGGAATTAAAATATGTTTTCTTTCACACAATGACAACTCACCCTAAACACTTTAGTTTGAATTTTGAAATTCAAATCATGGGAGGCAAAACCTTTTATCTTTGAAATTGGACAAACACCTCTAAAACTTCTATTAAACACTTCACAAAACGTTTGTATTAAATGGCTGTCGAGGTGTCATTTTATACACTTTTTCAGGGTCATTTAACCCCCTAAATCAAGCAAATATGCTCAAAATACGTGCTTAATCATTTCTTTTGTATTTTTAGCACTTGGATGGCATTTGGAGGAAATACACGTGATTTGGGCTCATTTTGAGAAGAAACGGACGAGATTACAACTCTACACCAAAGTCGATGAAGAAAAACCATACAGACCGTAGAGACGGCATCGCAATTTCTTGCGACGGTGTCAGAAGGCCTAAAAGACGACGTCAGGATTTTGGTTATGGCGTCAGGACTTGACCACCTTAATGAAACCCTAGAAGATTCGGAGGGACGGTGTCGCAATTATAAAGCGACGCCGTCGGGACTGTTTTACTATATACACAAACTAAATATTTAGGTTCTAAGTGTGGAATTCGTGAGGCAACTTTGGGGTACGATTTATATTAGATTTTAGGGTTCTTAAACCCTCTTGTATCAACCTTAACTCCATGTTTTAATCAAGTGAAGATCTTCTATCCTTTTAATCTTTCAATATGTCTTATTGTTTGATTAATTATTGTTCTTCAATTCTCTTTAACATGTTAGGCTAAATCTAATTAGTATTGCTTATGATTGCATGAAGCTTGATTTGTAACTCCTTTTAATATTGCTTCTTGTTGGTGAGTGTGCGCGTTAGGCTCTAGAAAACGAGCTTCTTAATTGCTTGCGAAGACGTCTGATAACGCCCAAATTATACATATATTTGGTGGCGTTATTTGTATATATTTTATTATTTCTCGTGAACTTTCGATACTTAATAGCTTGAATTGCTTGCAGGTTCACTTGAAGATATCCCAAGGTCAAACACAACAAAGATTGCGTACTTATATGCTAAGGAACACAACATACAAGAAAAGATGAAGAATCAAGCCTAAAAGTGCAAAAGTGCGCCACACTTACCAATTGTACGCCGCACTTATCCTCAAGTCAAAGGAATTAAAAGACTTAGTCAAATTCAACATTAACTCCTCAAGTATGCCGCACAAAGTATTTTGTGCGCCACACTTTCCATCTGACATTGAAGAGTAAATGAAGTCATAAATAATACTACATTATACCCAAGTACGCCGCACAATACTTTTGTGCGCCGCACTTATTCGATAAACATTTAATTCCTTTGCATTTAACACCAAGTGCACAACAAAAATACTTTTGTGCACCGCACTTCACCCTCATCGCCTATAAAATAGAGGACGATTTCAATCATTTTCATTCATCTTCATCTATTCTTCCAAACTATACACACAATTATCCCTTATGAAGTCCTATCACTTTCAAACCATTATCCAAGCATAAACACATATCATTTGAGAATCAAGATCAAGATCACAAGAACGACGAAAGAAATGGTATATCGAACTCAAGTTATGTTATGAAATCCTTAGCCAGAGAGGCTAATTCTTATCATGACTAATCGGTGATGTTATGATAATAAATAAGTGTTTGTATTGATTCTTGATACTCTTTATCTCAAGCGTATGTTGCAACCCTATTATGTCCTTATCTTGTCAGTTTTGCTTATAATCTTAGATTATTATTCATATTGTATAGGTCGATCGACCGTTTGAATCTTTGGGTTTTAAAGATTTGTCTATTTCTCTTTAATGTCTGTGTTTGAGGTAATCCACTTTCATAAACTGATAAAAAAAATAAGCTTTGATCTATTAGAAATTGGATTATTTGAGTGTCACATTTGGTCTAGTTAACTAAATATAAGTCTTGAGTTAATCAAGTTAATTTTTGAAAATGTTTTCTGACGAGAAATCCTTTTTATAAGTTAAAGGTTCCATCTTCGAGGTATTAATTATTTTCCAACACTTAGAATAATATTCAACTATCGAGTTGTCATATTAATTATCACTAGGTAAACAAAAGTTATTTTCAAATTGTAAAGTCTAATTTCTTTCTGGTTACTTGACACACTACTCAAGCCATGTGGACGTCCTGGTACCTTATCTAAAAAGATTATGACTAAATAAATATAAGAAAACCCCCCCCCCCCCCCCTTACGTGGGTTATACTTTTTACCCGTGTGTTTCCCGATAATAAATTGGTATTTTCAGTCATTATAATTTAAGCTTTTAAAACACATCAAAGTTTTTTGCGCGTGTGGGGTTTTTTCTGTAGTCAAACTATGGAAAATCTCTTTAACTCTCCTTCTTTTTCAAAAAATCGCCGTTACAGTTTTCTGGCAAACTAACCCCAGACAAAGTTCCCTTGGATGCATACACGTATTCCGATTCTGAACTTGTTGAGGCCTTTACCTGAACTAGAGTACTCTGAAATCGAAGATTCGTCGACGAAACAGAAGAGTTCATTCGATCAAAGAAACAACCCACCTCAAAACCCGAGAATTGTCTATCCGCCAATTCTCGACATCAATTACTTCCGTCACTTCCTCGTTACCCTCAAAAACCTCTATCCCATGGATGATGAACCTATGTGGGCTGCCGACTGTGTTGTCGCTTCGACTCCCGGTTCCGCAATCACTATTCCTGAAACCGCAAACGAATTTGCCATAAAGGTATACCACTTGGTCTTCTCGTCAAAGGAACCAATTGATGGTAGATACCAAAAATGATCTCACAAAACATTCAACTAATTCCTCGGAATCTGCGATATGTTTAAATACAGAGATACCAAAAAATGAAGTTGTCCGCTTGATGATGTTTCCCCTATCACTCTCTGGAGAAGCAAAAACATGGCTGGACAAACTCAATGAAGGAACTATTGAAATGTGGGATGAACTTCGAACCGCTTTCATTAGTCAATTCTTTCCCCCAGCTCTTTTCGACCGACTCCTCGGAGAAATCCGAGCCTTTTCTCAACATGAAAATGAATCTCTAACCGATGCTTGGCTTCGTATGAAGGAAATGCTCCGAAACTGCCATGGTCACAATCTGTCCAAAGGCAATATTATCAAAATCTTTTATCATGGTCTCAGTGAAATAACCCAAGAAGTTCTAAATGCCACAGCTGGTGGTATTTTCCACTATAAAACACCATATAAAGCTTATTAGCTTCTCGAAGACAAAGTCTTACTCAAGCTTGATTGGACTAAAAACCAAAAAACCAAATTCATCTCTTAAAAAACCATTGCTTTCGTCGTTGAATTAGCAGTAATTACCAGACACTGACAAAATTATGGCCGAATGGATGCCATGACCATCAAAATGGATGGTTAGTAAAAAGAACTCCAATCTCGTGCTAAAAAACCAACACCCGACCTTGACGAAGATGACATGCCCATGTCTCGTGAAGAAGAGGCTAAATTCATGCAAACTTTTCGTAAGACTCGTTTTTACAATGGTTACCACGACCGAGACTCGAATCGCGATAATTGGCATTCAAGTAGACGGAATGATTACAATCGAGACAACTACCGATCAACACCCGTTGATAAACCCTAGATCTTCAAAAAACAATTAACGATTTCATGAAAAGTCCAACATCAACAACGCTTTTGTCAAAGATATTTCATGGACTCAAAACTCAACTAGAACAAGTAGCCAACAATCATCAAGGCTCAATCCTAAAACCTTGCACTTAGTTCGACAGACTCGCTGACAAGTAATATGGTCTACCTTCTGGATCTCTTCTAAGCAATACTCAACCAAACCCAAAAGGACATAACTCAAAAGCTTATCAACCATCGCAATCTCGTAATGAGCATGTGAATGCCGTATTCACAAGAAGTGGTAAATCCTATAACTCACTAGTTAACCTAAATGATCAACAAAACAATTCTGAAACCCCTATCAACTTTGATAGTGATGATGAAGACGGAGAACCTACACCACAACCAAAAACTCAACCCACAAAACCAGTGAAAGAAACTATGTTACCCAAACCTTACAAACCAAAAATTCCATATCCTCAACGCCTAAAGAAAGAAAAAATGGAGGCCCAATATAGAAAATTCCTCGACATGATCTGAGTCGTCCGAATCAACGTACCTCTTGTCGACGTTTTAGCCGGAATGCCTAACTATGGAAAATTCCTCAAAGAACTCATAAGCAACAAACATAAAATTGAACAAATTTCAGCCGCTTTCTTAAGCGATGAAAGTTCAGCAATGATCCAAAATAAAGTTCCACCAAAACTCGGAGACCTTAGAAGTTTTCTTATTCCATGCAATTTCAAAACTTTCTCTTGCAATGCTTTGACCGATCTTGGTGCCAACATTAACCTTACACCATATTCCTTATATGCATAACTATCTCTCGAAACTTATTAAACTACTAAAAGAGCGTAAGATTGCCAGACAGAACATTCTAATACCTTGTTGGAATAGCTGAAAATATGCTCATTGAAGTTGATAAATTCACCTTTCCTGTCGATTTCATTATTCTCGAAATGGAAGATAGTAAAGTTCCTCTCATCTTGGGACGACCCTTTCTTCACACTGCTGATGCAGTTATTCGAGTTAAACAGAAACAACTCAATCTTGGAGTTGGAACTGAACGAATGATCTTTAATATCGACTACGTGATGAAATACTCTTACTCAAACGATGATACATGTTTCAGTATCGATGTCATCAATGAAATCTTAGAAGAAGATTTAGATGCTCTTCTAGACGAAGGAAGCAAAATCCTACATTCCATTGAAGGAACCCTCCTCGAATAATAAATTTTTTCTGAATTCGATGAATTCATAGCAATGACTGCCAATTCATAGCAATGACTGCCGATGAAAATTTTGACTCTGAATCCGATACAGAAGAACCACCATTTGAGAAAATCACCATCAACACCGATTATAAAATCAAAACATCTCTCGAAGAACCTCCTACGAATCTTAAACTCAAACCTCTTCCTGATAATTTGGATTATGTATTCCTAGAAGAACCATCTTTTCTTCCTATAATCATATCATCTCAACTCAAAATAAAAGCAAACTTGTATCCGTCCTTAAAAAACATAAAGAAGCCTTTGCCTAGAAAATGACAGACATTCCTGGTATCTGCCCATCATTCTGTAAACACAAAATACAACTCCTGGATGACAAGAAACCAGTTGTCCAAAAACAAAGAAGGTTAAATCCAAACATGCAAGAAGTTGTTAAGAAAGAAACCGTGAAACTCTTAAGTTCCGGTTATTTATCCAAAAAAAATTGGCTGATAGTCCTTGGGTTAGTCCTATTCACTGTGTACCAAAGAAAGGTGGTATTACAGTTTTCACAACGAAAAATGATGAACTTGTTCCAATCAAGAACGTTACGGTGTTGGAGTGTATGCATCGAATTATGTCTAAACTCAATGAAGCAACCGCAAAAGATCACTTTCCTTTGTCGTTTATGTATCAAATGTTAGAAAGACTCGCGGAAAATAAATATTTTTGTTTCCTTGATGATTTTTCTGGATATTTTCAAATTCCTATCAATCCTATAGACCAAGAAAAAACAACATTCACATGTCCCTTCGGAATATACGCTTATAGGCGAATGCCTTTCGGGCTATGCAATGCCCCAACTACATTTCAAAGGTGCATGTTAGCAATCTTTCATGACATGATCGAAGAATCCGTCGAAGTATTCATGGACGATTTCTCCGTCTTTGGAGACTCTTTCGACAAATGCCTAAATAATCTCGATAAAATGCTTCAGCATTGTATAGATGCTTATTATTGTCTTACATTGAGAAAAAATGTCACTTTATGGTCAAAGAAGGAATTGTGCTTGGACACAAGGTGTCTGGCGTAGGACTTGAAGTCGACAAAGCAAAAATTGACGTAATCTCAAAACTTCCACCCCATACTAATATCGAAGGTATTAAAAGCTTTCTTGGACATGCCGATTTTTACTGACGTTTCATTTAAGATTTCTTGAAAATTGCCCGACCTCTAACTAAACTACTTGAAAAAGATACTCCATTTGAATTCGATGATGAATGTCAGAAAGCATTCGAATTATTAAAAGAGAAACTCACATGTGCTCCTGTGATCGTAAGCCTAAACTGGAATCTTCCGTTTGAACTTATGTGTAATGCATGTGATTTCGCAGTGGGAGTGGTTACTTAGGTCAATAGTTGGTTAAAAATTTCAATCAGAATATGTTTCGCAAGCAAAACTCTTAATCCAGCTCAACAAAAATACACCGTAACCGAAAAAGAACTTATGGCTGTAGTTTTTGCATTCGAAAAATTTAGATCCTATCTTATTCTATCAAAAACTATTGTTCACACTGATCACTCAGCTCTTAAACATTTGTTTAAAAACCAAGACGCAAAACTACGCCTTATTCGTTTGATACTACTCTTAAAGAATTTGACATAGAAATCAAGGATAGAAAAGGTACAGAAAATGTCGCTGTCGACCACTTGTCCCGAATTGAAAATGAAGAAATAAGTGATGACAGTGAAGTAGATGATAACTTTCCTGGAGAAACCCTTATGGAAATTAACACCAACTTTCACCCAGGATCTAGTTCTCAGACTTTGTAATCTAATTGGTAGCTGATAATCATACAAAAGAACTGATCGTACCAACAAAAGAACAAAATTTTCTCTGACCTCAAACACTACTTTGGAAGAACCATACTTTCGAAGTATGTTTGACGGTATGTCAGGAGTGCATATCTGGACAGAAAACCCAATCCCATTTTTTAGCTCCAATGTCACCACGGACCTACTGGTGGACATTATGGACCAATTGTAACTGCTAAAAAGGTCCTTAATTTAGGATTTTACTGGCCACCAATCATAAAAGAAGCTCATACTCTAGTTTGCCTTTGTGAAGCATGCCAAAAGACAGGAAATATATCGAAACGTGATGAGATGCCCTTAACCAACATTTAAGTATGTGAAATTTTCGATGTATGGGGTATTGATTTTATGAAATCATTCCCAAAATTGCATAAATTTGAATACATTCTTTGTCGCTGTTGATTACGTATCTAAATGGGCTGAAGCTCAAGCTTTACCAACCAATGATGCCTGAGTGGTTATCACTTTCTTGAAGAAACTATTCTGCCGTTTCGGAATGCCCAAAGCTCTAATCAGCGACCGAGGTACTCACTTCTGCAACAAAATAATGGAAAAGACAATGAAAAGATATGTAGTTAACCATCGTTTCTCTACATTATACCATCCTCAAACTAGTGATCAAGTTGAAAACACGAACAGAGCTCTTAAAAGAATTCTTGAAAAAACTGTTAAAGACAATCTTGCTATTTGGTCAAGCAAACTTAATGACGCTCCGTGAGCTTTTCGTACTGCTTACAAAACACCTACCGGTACCACACCCTACAAACTAATATATGGAAAAAACTGCCATTTACCATTTAGTATTGAACACGTGCATATGGGCTTGAAAGAATGTGCATTCTGATCTCATCGTTGCTGGTGAGAAAAGAATGTTTCAGTTACACAAACTTGACGAACTTAGACACCAAGCCTATGAAAACTCTCGTCTATACAAAGCAAGAACCAAAGTCTGGCACGATAGAAAACTAAGGATGATAAAAGAATGGTTCTGCTCTTTCACTCAAAGTACAAAATTCAACAGCCAAAAAACTCAAATCACGTCTGGCTAGGACCATTGTAGTGAATAACACTATATTCCGTTCGGATATGTTGAAATATATGAAATGATTTATAAAACATTCATTGTTCATGACCATCGACTCAAACTATATCATGAAGAGATGATTATAATAACAAAGGGATGCAATGTAACTCCCTTCTTTCCCAAACAATGACTCACCAGGTTACGAGTCTAGCTAACGACTCTCTAAAAAATTAAGCGCTTCTCGGGAGGCACCCGTGCTTCACTTAAGTGTGGAGGAGTCCCTCCTCCATTCTTTATTCATATCCTTTATTTATTTTCTAATATAAAAACAAAATATTTTTCTTTTTATGGTGTTTTTGTGTGTTACTTTTATGCAGGTAATTAGCTTAAAGATTTGGGGGAAAATATGAAGTATGCTCAAGGATACTCTCTCGCAGAAATACATTCTCTATGCCACGGGGATGTACCATTTTCCTTATTTTTCCCTATTTTATCTTATTATCAGTTATCACATTGAGGGCAATGTTCAACTTAAGTGAGGAGGGGAACCAAATAGGAAAAATTAATCATTTCCCTCCATGTTTGCCCTGCCCAAAAAAAATCTTAATACATATATGCTTTCAAAAATTAAAAAATGCTCTTAGTAAGGCAAATCCAACCGGATTGACATTATAGCTAGCTCAACCCAGTCCACTAAATTGTGAGAATTACAAGCCTTTAGAATATTTCGGGTACCCACCTTTGGTACCCAAGATAATTGATGCCTTTAGCTTGTTTGAGTTAAAGAATGAGCAATCATATGTATCTATTCCATCATTATGGATGTGTATATGTGGTTTTGTCGCCTTTTCTGGACATTGGTATCGGTTGAAAATTATATGAGTGAGCCGGTAATTTAGAAGCTCTAGAACTTGTGCTTGATCATCATTTACTAGACCGAAGCCTATCACATGTTATGAATCCCGAAATTTTCTATTCTTGCAAGCACTTCCTTTAGTGCTAAGTTGCTGGAATACCTAAGTAAAAAAGTCAAAGTTGAAAGAAGAAGTTCTGTGCCAAGCCATAGTTATCAACTGGAAAAAAATGTTATATATAGTAGTTCAAAGAAATAAAGGCTTAAGTTTCGGCACATGAAGATCTGTATATGCTATTATCCTTTGCTAGTATCAAGTTCCGCCTTTCGGTCAGGTTTATGTGTCAAGTACAAGCCTATGGTAGTTGTCTAGATTATGTCTGTGCAATTGAGTGACTTCACAAATATAAAACCCTATCTGAGTGAACTGAGTGAATTCTATAAATCAAACACATTCCCTATGTGAGGTGCTTAATCATATGTCAATGCCTGAAAAGTTAAACAATATGCAAACACTTGTAAAATCCAAATTTTCTCCACGTCACGATAAATGATCTTATTTTATTGTTTTGATTGCTTGAGGGCAAGCAACAGCTAAGTGTGGAGGGATTTGATAACACCTAAATTGAATGTTTTTGGTGGCGTTATTTGTATATATTTTATCATTTCTCATGAACTTTCGATACTTAATAGCTTGAATTGCTTCAAGGTTCACTTGAAGATATCCCAAGGTCAAACACAACAAAGATCACGTACTTATACGCTAAGGAACACAACATACAAGAAAAGATGAAGAATCAAGCCTAACAAGTGCAATGTGCGCGCACTTACATTGTGGCGCCACACTTATCCTTAAGTCAAGGAAATTAAAAGACTTAGTCAAATTCAGCATTAACTCCTCAAGTACGCCGCACAAAGTATTCCGTGCACCGCACTTCCCATCTGAACGTGATGAGTAAAATGAAGTCATAAATACTACTGCATTAATCCCCAAGTACGCCGCACAATTTACTTTGTGTGTCGCACTTTCACCCCTCACTCAGCCTATAAACAGAGGATGAATTTCAATCCTTTTCATTCATCCTTTCGTCCATTCTTTAACTAATACACACAATTATCCCCCTTATGAAGTCCTAAACACTTTCCAACCATTCTCCAAGCATAAACACCATATCCTTTGAAGAATCAAGATCAAATCACCAAGAATGACGAAGAACATCATACTAGTTTAGTAAAAGAATGAAGTTTGTTATCGAATCAAGTTATGTTATGAACTCTTTAGCCATGAGAGGCTAAATCTCTCATGACTACTCGATGATGTTATGATAATGAATAAGTGTTTGGTATGATCATGATCTCTTTAATCTCAAGCTTATGTTGCAACCCTATTATATCTTATCTTGTCGGTTTTGCTTATCAATCTTAGATTATATAATCATATCGGTATAGGTTGAAAGACCCGTTATGATCTATGTGGTTTTAAAGATTTGTCTATGGTCTTTAACGTTTGTGTCGAGAAATCCACTTTCTTAAACTGATAAACAAAATAAGCTTTGATATATTAGCAACAGGATTATTTGAGTGACACATTTGGTCTAGTTAACTAAATATAAGTCTTGAGTTAATCAAGTTAATTTGTGAAAACGTTTTCTAACGAGAAATCCTTTTTATAAGTTAAAAGTTCCATCTTCGAGGTCTTAATTATTTCCAACACTTATGAATTATTTTCAACTATCCGAGTAGTCATCTTTATTATCACTGATAAAACAAAAGTTATTTTTAAAATTGTTAAAGTCTATTTTCTTTCTGGTTCCTTGAACACTACTCAAATCCATGTGGAAGACCTGGTCTTACCTATAAAAGATTATACTACATACGTGAGTTATACTTTTACCCGTGTCTTTCCTTATAATAAAATTGGTATTTTCAGTCATTATAAATCTAAAGCTTTTGAAACACATCAAAGTTTTTGGCGTCGCTGCCGAGGATTTTTAAGTTGTTCTATAGTCAACTCTGTAAAATTATTTTAACCTTTCCTATTTTTTCAAAAAAATCACCGTACAGTTTTCTAGCAAACTGACCCAGATAAATTCTCCCTTAGATGCATACACGTGCTTCTAATTCTGAACTTGTTGAACCTTTACTTGAACCTGAACGTACTCTGAATCAAAGACTTCGTTGACGAAACAGAAGAGTTCCATTCGATCAAAGAAACAACCCACCTCAAAACCTGAGAATTGTCTATCCGCCAATTCTTGACATCAGTTACTTCCGTCACTTCCTCGTTACCCTCGAAAACCTCTATCCCATGGATGATGAAACTATGTAGGCTGCCGACCGTGTTGTCGCTCCGACTCCCGGTTCCGCAATCACTATTCCTAAAACCGCAAATGAATTTGCCATTAAAGGTAACCACTTGACTCTCGTCAAAAGAAACCAATTTGATGGTAGAACCAAAACTGATCCTCACAAACACATTCACGAATTCCTCAGAATCTGCGATATGTTTAAATACATAGATACCAAAAATGAAGTTGTCCGCCTGATGATGTTTCCCCTATCACTCACTGGAGAAGCAAAAACATGGCTGGACGAACTCAATGAAGGAACTATTGAAACGTGGGATGAACTTTGAACCACTTTCATTAGCCGATTCTTTCCCCTAGCTCTTTTCGACCGACTCCTCGTAGAAATTTGAGCCTTTTCTCAACATGAAAATGAATCTCTAACCGATGCTTGGCTTCGTATGAAGGAAATGCTCCAAAACTGCCATAGTCATAATATGTCCAAAGTCAATATTATCAAAATCTTTTATCATGGTCTCAGCGAAATAACCCAAGAAGTTCTAAATGCCGCAGCTGGTGGCATTTTCCTCTATAAAACACCAAATCAAGCTTATCAGCTTAAGACAAAGTCTTACTCAAGCTCGATTGGGCTAAAAACCAAAAAACCAAATCATCTCTTAAAAAAACCATTGCTTTCGCCGCTGAAAGTAGCAGTAATACCTATACTGACAAAATTATGGCCCGAATGGATGCCATGACCATCAAAATGGATGCTCAGTACAAAAAACTCCAATCTCGTGCTAAAAAACCAACGCCCGACCTTTACGAAGATGACATGCCCATGTCTCGTGAAGAAGAGGCTAAATTCATGCAAACTTTCCATAAGACTCGTTTTTACAATGATTATCGCGACCGAGACTCGAATCACGATAATTGACGTTCAAGCGGATGGAATGATTACAATCGAGACAACTACCGATCCAACACCGATGACAAACCCTACGATCTTCAAAAACAATTCAACGATTTCATGAAATCTCAACAATTAACCAACACTTTTGTCAAAGATACATTCATGGACCTCAAAACTCAACTCGAAACAATAGACAAAAATCATCAAGCTTCAATCCAAAACCTTAAAACTAAGTTCGACAGACTCGCTGACAAGCAAGGTCGACCTTCTAGATCTCTTCCAAGCAATACTCAACCAAACCCAAAAGGACATAACTCAAAAGCTTATCAACCACCGCAATCTCGTAATGAGTATGTGAATGCCGTATTCATAAGAAGTGGTAAATCCTATGACTCACTAGTTAACCCAAATGATCAACAAAACAATTATGAAACTCCTATCAACTTCGATAGCGATGATGAAGATGAAGAACCTACACCACAACCAAAAATACAACCCACAAAACCAGTGAAAGAAACTCCGTTACCCAAACCATACAAACCAAAGATCCCATATCCTCAATGCCTTAGAAAAGAAAAAATGGAGGCCCAATACGGAAAATTCCTCGACATGATTCGAGCTGTCCGAATCAACGTACCTCTTGTCGACGTTTTAGCCGGAATGCCTAACTATGGAAAATTTCTCAAAAAACTCCTAAGCAACAAACGTAAAATCGAACAAATTTAAGCCGCTTTCTTAAGCGATGAAAGTTCAACAATGATCCAAAATAAAGTTCAACCAAAACTCAGAGACCCCAGAAGTTTTCTTATTCCATGCAATTTCAAAACTTTCTCATGTAATGCTTTAGCCGACCTTGGTGCTAGCATTAACCTTATGTCATATTCCTTATATGTAAAACTATCTCTCGAAACTCTTAAACCTACTAAAATGAGCGTAAGATTAGCCGACATATCATTCCAATACCCTGTTGGAATAGCTGAAAATATGCTCGTTGAAGTTGGTAAATTCACTTTTCCTGTCGATTTCGTTATTCTCGAAACAGAAGAAGATAGCAAAGTTCCTATCATCTTGGGACGACCCTTTCTTCACACTGCTGATGCAGTTATTCGAGTTAAACAGAAACAACTCAATCTTGGAGTTGGAACTCAACGAATGATCTTTAATATAGACCCTGCGATGAAACACTCTTACTCAAATGATGATACATGTTTTAGTATCGATGTCATCGATGAAATCTTAGAAGAAGATTTTGACGCTCTTCTAGACGAAGGAAGCAAAATTCTACATACCATTGAAGGAACCCTTCTTGAAGAAGAAATCTTTTCCGAATTCGATGAATTCATGGCAATGACTGCCGATGAAAATTCTGACTCTGAATCCGATACAAAAGAACCACCATTTGAGAAAATCATCATCAACACGGATTATAAAATCAAAACATCTCTCGAAGAACCTCCTACGGATCTCGAACTCAAACCTCTTCCTGATAATTTGGAATATGTATACCTGGAAGAACTATATTTTCTTCCTGTGATCAAATCATCTAAACTCTCTACTCAAAACAAAAGCAAACTTGTATCCGTTCTTAAAAAACATAAAGAAGCCTTTGCCTGGAAAATGATAGAAATTCCTGGTATCTGCCCATCATTCTGTAAACACAAGATACAACTCCTTGATGACAAGAAACCAGTTGTCCAAAAACAAAGAAGGTTAAATCCAAACATGCAAGAAGTTGTTAAAAAAGAAATCATAAAACTCTTGGATACCGGTATTATTTATCCAATTGCCCATAGTCCTTGGGTTAGTCCTATTCATTGTGTACCAAAGAAAGGTGATATTACAGTCGTCACCAACGAAAATGATGAACTTGTTCCAACAAGAATCGTTACGGGTTGGTGAGTATGCATCGATTATCGTAAACTCAATGAAGCAACCGTAAAAGATCACTTTCCTTTGCCGTTTATAGATCAAATGTTAGAAAGACTCGCGGAAAATAAATATTTCTGTTTCCTCGATGGTTTTTCTGGATATTTTCAAATTCCTATCGATCCTATGGACCAAGAAAAAACAACATTCACATGTCCTTTCGGAACACGCTTATATGCGAATGCCTTCGGGTTATGCAATGCCCCAGCTATATTCCAAAGATGCATGTTGGCAATCTTTCACGACATGATCAAAGAATCCGTCGAAGTATTCATGGACGATTTCTCCGTCTTTGGAGACTCTTTCGACAAACGCCTAAACAACCTCGATAAAATGCTCCAGCATTGCAAAGATGCTCATCTTGTCCTTAATTGGGAAAAATGTCACTTCATGGTCAAAGAAGGAATTGTGCTTGGACACAAGGTGTCTGGCACAGGACTAGAAGTCGACAAAGCAAAAATCGACGTAATCTCAAAACTTCCACCCCCTACTAATATCAAAGGTATTAGAAGCTTTATTATACATGTCGGTTTTTACCGACGTTTTATTAAAGATTTCTCAAAAATTGCCCGACCTCTAACTGAGCTACTTGAAAAAGATGCTCCATTTGAATTCGATAATGAATGTCAAAAAGCATTTGAATTATAAAGGAGAAACTCACATGTGCTCCTATGGTCATAAGCCCAAATTGGAATCTTTCGTTTAAACTTATGTGTGATGTAAGTGATTTCGCAGTTGGAGCTGTCTTAGGTAAAAAAGATGGTAAAAACTTTCACCCGATCTATTTCACAAGCAAAACTCTTAATCCAGCTCAACAAAAATACACCGTAACCAAAAAAGAACTTATGGCTGTAGTTTTTGCATTCAACAAATTTAGATCCTATCTTATTCTATCAAAAACTATTGTTCACACTGATCACTCAGCTCTTAAACATCTGTTTAAAAAACAAGACGCAAAACCATGCCTTATTCGTTGGATACTACTCTTACAAGAATTTGACATGGAAATCAAAGATAGAAAAGGTACAGAAAATGTCGCTGTCGACCACTTGTCCCGAATTGAAAATGAAGAAATAAGTGATGACAGTGAAGTAGATGATAACTTTCTTAGAGAAAAACTTATGGAAATTAATACTAGAGAGGAACCATGGTCAGACTTTGCAAACTACCTAGTAGCTGATATTATACCAAAAGGGATGACGTACCAACAAAAAAACAAATTCTTCTCTGACCTCAAACACTACTTTTGGGAAGAAACCTACCTCTTCAAATTATGTTCTAACGGTATGATTAGACGCTGTATATCTGGACCAGAAACCCGAACAATTTTAGATCAATGTCACCACGGACCTGCTGGTGGACATCATGGACCAAATGTAACCGCTAAAAAGGTCCTAGATTCAGGATTTTATTGGCCTACTGTAACACCCCCAAATTGGGTCGCAGCGGAATAATAAGTCTGGGAGCGTTACTTCATAGATCAATAGCACAAGATATAAGAATGACCTCTAAAAGAGTAATTTAAAATACGATACATTGGATTTATTGAAATTGTTTAGTACAAAGCGCAATGGCTTAAATTGTTCAACATTTGATAACAAAGATTTTAAATCATAACAATTATCCCAAAATGTAATGACTCCAAATCTTTAATGCATGACTCCCTAAAAGACATTCCCCAATGTATCCGTAGCACCTCGTGCCTCATTGACCTGAGAAAACATGCTTTAAAACGTCAACATAAAGTTGGTGAATTCATAGGTTTATGTAAATATAGTGTAGGACCGCAATATTTCCAAGTGTATGATAATGCAACAGATGCAAACATCACAAAGTGTAATTACGTTTCCCTAAGCTCATGACACTGAAGCTCGACATGTATGAATTGCAATATAAATTACCAACATTGCCCTTGATGATGTTCTAACCCGCAACATCCCAAATCCGACATGGTATACGTACGTTGTCCGGCAGACCGGCACAGTGAGTGCTACTCACCCGAACGGGGATGTCAATCCAAAATTGATCTATTTATAACATTCGCGCTTACACAAAGTAATTGACAGTTCATGATAATGGGCACAATGGATTATCGCTACTTAGGCAAACACGTAATCATGATAAAATGTACACTTGCGTCCAATTTGTAAAACAATGCATGTTTCTCACCCCAAAAGTTGTAAATCATTAATATAGTAAAACATGGGGCTATGAACTCACTTTAGTGAGTAAACTGATGTATACGAATCAAGTGAATGGAAACGTCACGGATAAGACCCAATGCAACCTAATTAAATATAGGTCGTATGAGTACAATGTACTTAATAATACTACATCACAAGTTATAGAGTTACACCACCACCTAAATGTCAAAACAATGTTTAACAGTACTTTATTGAATAAAGGTGTTTGTATTTGTATCCGTAAAATAAAGTGTGGTTTTCGTCTCACAATTGATTGTTTGTTAATAATACATGTTTTAATATTATTATTGATTATATAATGATATTATATAATTAGTTTAATTGTTTTTATAAAATAGAGCTTACGGTTTTATAAACCTTATATCTTTATCGTTTAAACTCCGTTTTTCACATTCTCTATATGTATGGATTCGTATTTGAAAAGTCTAATCAAATTTTATATTTATAACATGGTTAGGTACTGTTATGAACAGTAACAGTAAGTGAAAGTTTATAAAAATACTTTTTATAATTTTAATTATTAAAATCGTATTTTAATTGTATCTTGTTCGTTTTAATTCAGTTTTTAGTGATTCCTATGTCCACGTCTTCGTAATTAAAAGCTCTATTTATGAAAATTATTTCCCAACAGTATACTATCGTGAACAGTAACCTATTTTTATAAATTTACTTTTATAAAAATACTTTTTAGCTTAAACTTGTAAATAACGTATCACCTTCATTTTAAATCCGTTTTTCGAGTTTCTTATATGTTTGGATTCATCAAGAAAAGTATTATCTTTATATAATATCTCTCTTAATATATCAGATCTGAAACAGTAAATATTTTTATAAAATAACTTTTATAAAAATACTTTTATCCATTTAATTATTGTAAACTTAAAAATGTCATATCTCCTTCGTTATTGCTCGGTTTTCAAGTTTCCTATATGCTTACGATCCTTGTGATAAGTACTAATTGAATAAAATATAAAATGTATACCCTTATACATGAATTTAAACAGTAGGTTCTTATGTTTGTACATGATTTATTTTATACACTTGTTTTATATACTTTTTACTTTGCTAAACCATTACAAGTCTTCTAACTTATTAAATAGCATAACTTAATATATTTTAAGTCGTCTATAATATGTCCAAGTATGGCAAGCCCTTATGATCTTTGTACATAACTTTTGTAAATAAAACTTTCAATACAAATTAATTTACAAACTAAACTTATAAATTAATTTACACTTATATAGAATGTTTACATCCATTTTAAGTATCATTTCACCAACAATAATATAAAATTCGAATTATATATATCTTTGTAGTATTCCATAAATCATAAAAATGAACCTAGGTGGTGTTTAACATATATAACAAGCATGAAAAAAATATGTAAATGAATAATGAAATGCTTAGGGTTTAAATGAACCTTATAAAAGTATAGTGGAACGATGAACACAAGCTTATACTTAAGCTTACACCTTAGAATATAAACCCAAGATTAAAACCCTAATAAGAAACCTTAATTATCTTCTTGCTTCAACCCTTGATTAATCACAAACCCAAGCTTCCAAACCAACCCCAATCACCTTAGATATGATCACTAGTAATGCTAGAACACTTGAAGCTTTGTAGAACCAAAACTATAAGAAACCCTAATGAGGAAATTTTGAGCCGTGGGCTCTTGTAATGTTGGGAGAGAGTTTTGCTTGAAATTTTGTTTAATGAGTGTATGTATGTGTTTATCTTTCCTAGTTTCTACCTTATATAACAAGGGTTAGGTTTAGTAACCTTAAACTAACAATGGTGAGTAAGTTGGTTAATGGTACACCTTGTAAGAGATTGTACACACTTCTCCTCCTTTCTATGAAGATGGACGCCTAGGATTTGATCTAGGGTACATTGATGTGCCGATTTATGGATACATGGGATAAGAGTACACATGGTGAGGTTTATGAAAGATAACCAGTGGGTTTTAGTTATTTAGTTGTATATGAGTGTATGAATCCGGCCTATAGCTTATTTTTGTGAGGAAATGAGTTAATTTTTGTGTATTGAGTGAAAAAGTGGATATTTGTTTGAGTATAGATGGGTATTGGTGCTTCTGGGTATGCCTAAATGTAATTTATTATGAAACGTAAACGTTTTACGTAACCAATAAAAATAAATTATGAAAAGTTATAAATTATACTCTTAATAATCATATAACACTTGCGTGACATAAACTTTTATTTGTTTGATGTCCGTTTATGTCGAATGATGATTTTTAGTTTACGCAATTTAACTATAAGATAATAATTAAAAGCGAACGCGTAAAACCCTAAAAATAAATACTAAAAATAATTAAGTCAGGAAATGACCTGAAAATGTGAAATGTTATAGTCTCCACCCATTAGAAGATCCTTGGCCTCAAGGCTCAAGTTTCAACACTTGATGAAGGTACGGGTTTTGTGAAGAGATGCGGATACTTCTTTTAGAATTGGTCTTCGCGTTCCCACGTGAACTCAAGACCTCTCCTTGAGTTCCATCGAACCTTGACAATTAGGATATGGCTTTGTTTCAACCGTTTGACTTCCCGATCCATGATCTCCACGGGTTCCTCCACAAAACGGAGCTTATCATCCACCTGGAGTCCTTCCAACAGAACGGCTAATGGTTCGTCGGAATAACATTTCTTCAAGTTGGATACGTGAAATGTATTGTGAACCCTGTTCAACTCTTGAGGAAGCTCAAGCTTGTAAGCAACAGATCCAACCTTTTCCAGTACCTTGAATGGTCCAACATATCTAGGGTTTAACTTCCCCCGTTTGCCAAAACGTACGACCCCTTTCCAAGGTGAAACTTTAAGCATAACCCTATCCCTAACTTGAAACTCCATCGGCTTATGCTTTAAATCGGCGTAACTCTTTTATCGGTCACGAGCGGCTTGCATTCTTTGGTTGATCTGAATGACCTTTTCAGTTGTCTCCTAGATTATTTCTGGACCGATGAGTTGAACTTGTCCGACCTCGGCCCAATAAACAGGTGAACGACACTTCCATCCGTAAAGTGCCTCAAATGGTGCAGCTTTGATACTAGCGTGATAACTATTATTGTAAGAAAACTCAACTAGTGGCAGATGTTTAACCTAACCATTTCCAAAGTCGATCACACAAGCACGTAGCATATCCTTGAGAGTTTGGATAGTTCTCTCGCTTTGTCCATCAGTTTGCGGATGGTATGCGGTACTCATATCCAAGCTAGTACAAAGCCTTCTGAAGTGATCTCTAGAAATTTGATGCGAACCTAGGGTCACGATCACAAATGATTGAGGCAGGTATTCCATGCCTCGTGACTACCTCTTTTAAGTACATTCTTGCCAATTTCTCCATGGAATCAGTTTCTCTCATTGGCGTAAAGATTGCAGACTTAGTAAGTCGGTCAACAATCACCCAAATGGTGTCATAACCTTGCGACGACTTAGGAAGCTTTATGACAAAATCCATAGTGATATTATCCCACTTCCATTAGGGTATCTCGGGTTGTACCAACAAACTCGATGGCCTTTGGTGTTCAGCTTTGACCCTAGCACATGTTAAACATTTGCTAACATAGGTGGCGATGTCGGCTTTTATATTGGGCCACCAATATAGCTTCTTTATGTCTTGGTACATCTTGTCAGAACCTTGATGGATGGAGTATTTAGATTTGTGGGACTCGTGCCTGATCACAGTCCTCAAGTCACCATAACATGGCAACCAACTCCTGCTGTTTAAGCATAAAGTTCCGTCAGCGCGGGGTTCTAAACTTTCCTTCGGTATATCCTTCCTGATCATACCACCTACATCTTCATTCTTAAGATTCTCTGGTTTCTGTGCTTCGATCTGAGCATTCAAGATTTGTTTGGGAATATCCAAACCAATAGTCATTTCTAAGGCTCGGACTCTTAATGGTTTAATTCGCTCTTTCATGCTCAAAGCATCAACAACAACATTTGCTTTCCCTGGGTGATAACGAATCTCACAATCGTAATCACTGAGCAACCCTAACCAATGACGTTGCCTCATATTCAACTCCTTTTAGTCAAGTATGTGTTGTAGACTCTTATGATCTGTAAACACCATACACTTGGTTCCATACAAGTAGTGCCTCCAAATCTTTAGAGCAAACACCACTGCACCAAGTTCTAAATCATGAGTAGTATAATTTTTCTCATGAATCTTCAACGGTCATGATGCGTAAGCAATCACCTTCTCGTTTTGCATCAACACCTCACCCAATCCTTTATGCGACGCATCACAATAAACAATTAAGTTCTCAGCTCCTTGAGGGAGATGGGTTCGCTACAAAACTTATGCTTCAATGTCTGAAAATCTGCTTCTTGCTTGTCACCCCATTCAAAGGCGACTTTCTTCTGAGTGAGTTTGGTAATTGGCTTAGCGATTTTTGAAAATCCTTCAATGAATCTTCGGTAGTAACCAGCAAGACCTAAAATTTGACGCATCTCCATTGGAATCTTAGGAGATGCCCAATCTTTTATGGATTCGATCTTGGCGGGATCTACGTGAATGCATTGACTATCAATCACGTGGCTGAGAAATTGTACCTTAGGAATCCAAAATTCACATTTAGAGAATTTAGCGTACAACTCCTCCTTCTTGAGCAATTCCATGATTGCCTTAAGATGCTCTTCATGTTCCTTCTTGTTCTTTGAATAAATTAGTATATCGTCGATAAAGACAATTACAAACTTATCCAAGTATGGTTTGCACACTCGGTTCATAAGGTGCATGAATACTGCAGGTGCATTTGTCAAACCAAATGGCATCACTTGAAACTCGTAATGACCATACCGAGTCCTAAGTGCCATCTTCAGAATATCCTCTTCTCGTACTCTAAGCTGATGATAACCCGATCGCAAGTCTATCTTTGAATAAACACTGGATCCTTGTAGTTGATCAAACAAATCATCAATTCTTGGGAGAGGATAACGATTCTTCACCGTCAGCTTATTCAATTCCCGGTAGTCAATGCACATCCGGAATGATCCGTCCTTCTTTTTTACAAACAAGACCGGAGCTCCCCAAGGTGAGGAATTGGGTCTTATAAAGCCCTTGTCGGATAGTTCTTGCAGTTGTTCCGACAACTCTTTCATTTTGGAAGGAGCTAATCGATAGGGTGCTCGTGCTACAGGTGCAACACCAGGCATCAAATCGATTTGGAATTCCACTTGTCGAGTCGGTGGAAGACCCGACAAATCTTCAGGAAATACTTCAGGAAAATCTCGAACAATTGGTACGTCCTCAAGTCGCTTCTCCCCCGACTTGTCTTCAGTCTCCTTTATTGTAACATGTGCCAAAAGGACATTATGTCCTTTCAAAAGATATTTATGAGTTTAGGTGCACGAAATAATGTTTAAACGAGTCCCGTTTCCCTGATTACTTCCGTCACCATGAACAATTAAGGTTTCATTTCCCTAGGGAATACAAACGATCTTCTCGGCATAATCAATGACAGCGTGGTACTTTGATAACCAATCCATACCTATTATGACATCGAAGCTACCAAGTTCTATGGGCATTAAGTTGATGTTGAATGGATGGTCTAAGAAGTTTAATGTACAACCCCGGATGATAGTGCTTATCCTAATTATTTTCCCGTCGACTAGTTTAACATCATAATAATGGTCTAATGTAGTTGGTGTGATATCAATTAGGGAACTAAATGTAGTAGATACAAAACTTCTATCAGCACCGGTATCAAATAATATAGATGCATAGCGGTCGTTTAGAAGGAACGTATCCGTAACGACGTTGGAGTCCGGGTTTGTTCCCGCATTGCCCACCACATAAACTTTGGCTGGTGCATTGCCATTCCCATGTTGATTACCATGGTTTCCATTCTTCAGCTTCGGGCAGTCTTTCTTGAAGTGCCCCTGAACACCACACTTATAACAAGTGACAACATTCTGAGTTGGCCCGAAGTTCCTACGATTGTTATTATTACCATTGGGACCAGAACTCATACAGTCACGAGCCAAATGACCAATCTTCTTACACTTATTACACCTGGGAGCACTTGGACCTTTGTGGTGATAGTTGCATTTTGTACACAAGGGCAATGATCCCGTGTACTCCCTCTTTTTACTAGGCCCAGCAGTGTAAGCCCTCCTAGTGTTCTATCTCTTGTTTTGTTATTGGTGCCCCTGATTGTTTCCAGCATTAAACTCCAACTTCCTCTTCTGCTCAGCTTGCCTTTCAGTAATAGCGTGGACTTTTTAATCCATCTGATCATTGGCAAACTCAATTGCTTTCTCCATCGTCTTGGGTTGATATGACATTACATTTCCCCGAATCATATCAGGAAGTCCACCATCATATTTCTTAACTTCCTCCGACTCCTCATGGAACATCCTTCCACACATCAGTGCAAGCTCTTGAAAACACAGAGTGTAACTTGCGACATTAGTACCTTTTACTTTTAGGTTCCAGAGCTCAATTTCTAACTTCTTGATTTCACCCCTTGGGCAGTATTTGACTGTCATCATCTTCTTTAGTGCCTTCTAGTCTATATCATAGGCAACATCCTGAGTGACAGTCTTCATGTGGGAGTTCCACCATGTCAGAGCATTTCCAAGGAAAGTGCAAGTAGCAAACTTAACTTGGTTTTCCACAGCACAGTTGCTGATATGGAACACCAATTCCATCTTTTCAAACCATTGTGACAGAACAACCACTCCTTCACTACACTTAAAACTAAGGGCTTGCAATTCAGAAAATCCTTGTATGTACACTCACGGGAAGTGCGTATAGTTCCTCTAATTCCAGTGTCAGAATTGTAGCTTCCGTCACCATGACCATTAGTGCTATTTTGAAGAGTTTCATGGTTAGCAAGTGCCGCAGACACTCTTGCTTGGATTAGTTGCTCAACAGCAGCAGCTGTCATAGGGGCAACAGTCGCAACAGCCCTTGTAGCAGTAGCAGCCCTTGCAGCAACAACGGAGGTTCTTCTTGGCGGCATATTGTTCTAATTCACAACAATATAAAACACGTGAGTTTTCATAACATCACAACATGACATGGGTACAACATATATATAACAAGATCACATCACACAGTGATTACATAACACGACTATGATCGCAACACATAACAGAATTGAGATCAACACAACATATTACAACACATTATATATAACAAGATCACATCACACAGTGATTATATAACATGACTGGAACCATAATACATAACAGAATTGAGATCGACATGACATAATACAATACATCATATATAACTAGGAAAACATACATGATTGTCTGATATAAGAAATGAAAAATACAAATCCTACGGCTGTGCTAGCTGGGTATAAAAACCCATAATACTTAGCCGGCTAACATAATGATAGCTATAAATATGACATGAAAATGTAAACCTAGGCAGAACTACTAGCGCCCTCGGGATCATCTGCATTAGTATGATCTCTAGCCTGAAGTGCCTAAATCTATCCCAATCCGCTGATAACTGTCCCTGTAGTGATGACACATGTGCAATCAATGTCGTCATCAGTGACTCCTGTGAGGCGATAAGGTAATCCTACATCTAGGTATGAGTCTTATATGCTTGCAGTTCATAGTGAACTGCCGAACTCAACCCCACTGAATGTGCCCAAGCCTCTCGAGAAGCTAGAGCCTCCTGATCCAACAATCATGCAGTCTCATAGTAAAACTGTCTGTCCTCGACCAATCCATCAACTCTCTAAAATAACTGAGTCTGTCTGTCCTGACCATCCTCGATCACAGCATTAATATCCTAAGTGTCCTACTCCTGCACCGCAGCGAGCTCGGTCACTCTAGCATTGACCCTCTCAAGGGTCATCGGTGCTACCTCCTCAACAGCCTCTGTCGGGTCTACCCAAACATCCCTAATGCCATAGCCGACCTCCTCGGCTCTTTGACGTCTGATCTCGGCATCTATAGTGCCGATAAACCTATAGTCTGATCTATGACCTCCAGTAGGTCTAGGAGTAGCAGTTAAACTCTCCTCCACCTCATACCTTGATGTGGGAGCAGTCGGACATAACCTCTTACGAGGTGGTAACTCGGCCTTGGGAATGTCCTCCCTACAGTCGACTAGTGGTGGTATAAATAGTGAGGCTGGTAGTGGTGATGATGGTAACGGTAATGATGTGGGTACAGGTAGTGGTAAATGTAGTGATGATGGTGGAGGGTGGTAGTGGTGGTGAAGGGATCTAAGGTAGTGGAGATGTCCAAGGTAATAGTGGAGATGGTGGTGGTGATGGTAGTGTAGGTGCGGCAGCATACTTAGCAATATGTGCCTCCATGGATGGTGACATAGGTGGCTCAAGTCTGACAGTCTTTCGTGCCTTACAGAGACGTGTCTGAGCAAAGGGGACCTTATTCTGAGGTGATCTGGGTGTAGGTGCAGACTCATCAGTCTTAAATGCCTCTGTATCCCCAGCTGAGGAACAAGGTCAACAACAGGTACAACAGAAGAGTCGGCCAGAGCTAGGTGCCTCTCCTCCTCCTTATTATCATCCTCATCCTCATCATCATCATCATTATTGGAGGGCTCATCATCAACATCCCCTTCGTCAGTAGGATAGTCAGCATGATCCTCCTCGGGGTCCTCTTCCGGATCCTGGTGACAAGGTGGGAGGTGAGGCATCAGTAGGTAGAGGCTGGTCCTCTAAGGGTGCCTCAGCATCAGATGGCACTAAGTACTCAGGGTACTCAGGCTCAGGTATGCATGGTACCTCGACAGGTGAAGGTAAGTGCTTAGGACCAGGCACGTAAATGGGAGACAGTGGATGCTCAGGTCCTGGCACATAGTCCGGAGATGGCGGGGCTACCGGCTGCATAGGGAGTCCATCGTATCTGTATACGATGACTCGTGGAGAACCTCCATCAGAAAGCTCCTCATCAGCTCCCCAAAAGACTCTCCTTGGCTCGGAATCAGTGTAGACAGATGTGTAGGTGACTGTGGATGAAGAAGACATGACAGAATCTGTAACACTCAAACAAAGTTTACATTAGTACATATATAAGACCCATAATAATATACTTAATATATTATAAACACGTATGTGAACTATGCAACATCTAGTATACTCAACTAATGCAACAAGTAATGTATAAGTGAATGTCCCATGAAAATCCCTTTGTATGATGCAATGTTTGAAAATGGTTATAGTCCAAGTAAAAACATTTGACCTGGTTCTCTATAACCTTGCTCTGATACCAATCTATTGCACCCCCAAATAGGGTCACAGCGGAATAATGAGTCTGGGAGCGTTACTTCATAGATCAATAGCACAAGATATGAGAACGACCTCTAAAAGAGTCGTTTAAAATACGATACATTGGATTTATTGAAATTGTTTAATACAAAGCGCAACGGCTTAAATTGTTTAACATTTGATAACAAAGATTTTAGATCATAACAATTATCCCAAGATGTAATGACTCCAAATCTTTAATGCATGATTCCCCAAAAGACATTCCCCAATGTATCCGTAGCACCTCGTGCCTCATTGACCTGAGAAAACATGCTTTAAAACATCAACATAAAGTTGATGAATTCATAGGTTTATGTAAATATAGTGTAGGACCGCAAGATTTCCAAGTGTATGATAATGCAACAGATGCAAACATCACAAAGTGTAATTACGTTTCCCTAGGCTCATGACACTGAAGCTTGACATGTATGAATTGCAATATAAATTGCCAACATTGCCCTTGATGATGTTCTAACCCGCAACATCCTAAATCTGACTTGGTATACGTCCGTTATCCGGCAGACCGGCACAGTGAGTGCTACTCACCCGAACGGGGATGTCAATCCCAAATAGATCTATTTATAACATTCTCGCTCATGATAATAGGCATAGTAGGTTATCGCTACTTAGGAAAACACGTAATCATGATAAAATGTACACTTGCGTCCAATTTGTAAAACAATTCATGTTTCTCACCCCAAAAGTTGTAAATCATTAATATAGTAAAATATGAGGCTATGAACCCACCTTAGTGAATAAACTGATGTATATGAATCAAGTGAATGGAAACGTCACAGATAAGACCAAATGCAACCTAATTAAATATAGGTCGTATAAGTACAATGTACTTAATACTACTACATCACAAGTTATATAGTTACACCACCACCTAATACTCTTTGTTTAGTTTTAAATGTCAAAACAATGTTTAACCGTACTTTATTGAATAAAGGTGTTTGTATTTGTATCCGTAAAATAAAGTGTGGTTTTCGTCTCACAAATGATTGTTTGTTAATAATACATGTTCTAATATTATTATTGATTATATAATGATATTATATAATTATTTTAATTGTTTTTATAAAATAGTGCTTACGGTTTTATAAACCTTATATCTTTATCGTTTAAACTTCGTTTTTCACATTCTCTATATGTATGGATTCGTATTTGAAAAGTCTAATCAAATTTTATATTTATAATATGGTTAGGTATTGTTATGAACAGTAACAGTAAGTGAAAGTTTATAAAAATACTTTTTATAACTTTAATTATTGAAATCGTATTTTAATTATATCTTGTTCGTTTTAATTTGGTTTTTAGTGATTCCTATGTCCACGTCTTCGTAATTAAAAGCTCTATTTATGAAAATTATTTCCCAACAGTATACTGTCATGAAAAGTAACCTACTTTTATAATAATACTTTTTAACTTAAATTTGTAAATAACGTATCACCTTCATTTTAAATCTGTTTTTTGAGTTTCTTACATGTTTGGATTCGTCATGAAAGTACTATCTTTATAAAATATCTCCCTTAATATATCAAATCTTAAACAGTAAATATTTTTATAAAAATACTTTTATCCATTTAATTATTGTAAACTTAAAAATGTCATATCTCCTTCGTTATTGCTCGGTTTTTCATGTTTCTTATATGCTTACGATCCTTGTGATAAGTATTAATTGAATAAAATATAAAATGTATACCCTTATACACGAATTCAAACAATAGGTTCTTATGTTTGTACATGATTTATTTTATACACTTGTTTTATATACTTATTACTTTGCTAAACCATTACAAGTCCTTTAACTTATTAAATAACATAACTTGATATATTTTAAGTCCTTTATAATATGTCCATGAATATGTCCAAGTATGGCAAGCCCTTATGATATTTGTACATAACGTTTGTAAATAAAACTTTCAATACAAATTAATTTACAAACTAAACTTATAAATTAATTTACAGTTGTATAGAATATTTACTTCCATTTTAAGTATCATTTCATCAATAATAATATAAAATTCAAATTATATATATCTTTGTAGTATTCCATAAATCATAAAAATGAACTTACGTGGTGTTTAACATATATAACAAGCATGAAAAACATATGTAAATGAATAATGAAATGCTTAAGGTTTAAATAAACCTTATAGAAGTGTAGTGGAATGATGAACACAAGCTTATACTTAAGCTTACACCTTAGAAAATAAACCCAAGATTAAAACCCTAATAAGAAACTCTAATTATCTTCTTGCTTCAACCCCTGATTAATCATAAACCCAAGCTTCCAAACCAACCCCAATCACCTTAGATATGATCACTAGTAATGCTAGAACACTTGAA
The DNA here is from genome assembly GCA_026074375.1 of Tanacetum coccineum. Taxonomy (NCBI): domain Eukaryota; kingdom Viridiplantae; phylum Streptophyta; class Magnoliopsida; order Asterales; family Asteraceae; genus Tanacetum; species Tanacetum coccineum. The sequence continues at coordinate 13,144 of BQNB010027333.1, read as the reverse complement.
GCTTTGTAGAACGAAAACTATAAGAAACCCTAATGAGGAAATTTTGAGTCGTGGGCTCTTGTAATGTTGTGAGAGAGTATTGCTTGAAATTTTGTTTAATGAGTGTATGTATGTGTTTATCTTTCCTAGTTTCTACCTTATATAACAAGGGTTAGGTTTAGTAACCTTAAACTAACCATGGTGAGTTAGTTGGTTAATGGTACACCTTATAAGAGATTGTACATACTTCTCCTCCTTTCTATAAATGTGGACGCCTAGGATTTGATCTAGGGTACATTGATGTGCCAATTTATGGATACATGGGATAAGAGTACACATGGTGGGGTTTAAGAAAGTTAACTAGTGGGTTTTAGTTATTTACTTGTATATGTGTGAATGAATCCAGCCTATAGCTTATTTTTGTGAGGAAATGAGTTAATTTTTGTGTATTGAGTGAAAAAGTGGATATTTGTTTGAGTATAGATGGGTATTGGTGCTTCCGGGTATGCCTAAATGTAATTTATTGTGAAACGTAAACGTTTTACGTAACCAATAAAAATAAATTATGAAAAGTTATAAATTATACTCTTAATAATCACATAACACTTGCTTGACATAAACTTTTATTTGTTTGGTGTCCGTTTACGTTGAATGATGATTTTTAGTTTACGCGATTTAACTATAAGATAATAATTAAAAGCGAACGCGTAAAACCCTAAAAATAATTAATGAAAATAATTGAGTTGAGAAATGACCTAAAAATGTGAAATGTTACACCTACAATCAAAAAAGAAGCTCATACTTTAGTTTGCCTTTGCGAAGCATGTCAAAAGACAGGAAATACATCAGAATGTGATGAGATGCCCTTAACCAACATTCAAGTATGTTAATTTTTCTATGTATGGGGTATCGATTTTATGGGACCATTCCCAAAATCGCATAACTTTGAATACATTCTCGTTGCTGTTGATTACGTATCTAAATAGGCCGAAGCTCAAGCTTTACCAACCAATGATGCCCGAGTGGTTATCACTTTCTTGAAGAAACTATTTTGCCATTTCGGAATGCCCAAAGCTCTAATTAGTGACCGAGGTACTCCCTTCTGTAACAAAATAATGGAAAAGACAATGAAAAGATATGGAGTTAACCACCGTTTCTCTACATCATATCACCCTCAAACTAGTGATCAAGTTGAAAACACAAATAGAGTTCTTAAAGAATTCTTGAAAAGACTGTTAAAGACAATCCTGCTATTTGGTCAAGAAAACTTGATGACGCTCTGTGGGCTTTTCATACTGCTTACAAAACACCTACCGGTACCACACCCTACAAATTAATATATGGAAAAAACTGCCACTTAACATTTGAAATTGAACACTGTGCATACTGGACCTTGAAGAATTGCAATCCTGATCTCATCGCTGTTGGTGAGAAAATAATGTTTCAGTTACATGAACTCGACGAACTAAGACACCAAGCCTATGAAAACTCTCATCTATATAAAGCAAGAACCAAAGTCTGGGATGATAGAAAACTAATAATGAGAAAATAATTCAAACATGGAAATAAGGTTCTGCTCTTTCACTTAAAGTACAAATTCAAACAGCCAAAACTCAGATCATGTTGACTAGGACCATATGTAGTAAAACACCAATATCCGTCCGGATATATTGAACTATATGGAAAAGATGGAAAAATATTCATTGTTAATGGCCATCGACTCAAATTATATCATGAAGAAGAAGATTATAATGACCAAAGGGAAGCAGTGACTCCTTTCTTCCCTAAAGATTGACTCACCAAGTTCGAGTCTAGCTAATGACTCTCTTAAAAATTAAGCGTTTCTCGAGAGGAAACTCGTGCTTCACTTAAGTGTGGAGGAGTCCCTCCTCCATTCTTTCACTCATATCCTTTATTTATTTATAAAATAATAAAAAAACAACAAAAATATTTTCTTTGTGTGTTTTTGTGTGTTTACTTTTATGTAGGTAATATAGCTTAAAATTTTAGAAAATTATGAAGTATGCTCACGGATAGCTCTCTCGTGGCTATACATTTTTCTATGCCTCGAGAAGTACTATTTTCCCTTAATTTTCCCTATTCTATCTCTATTATTAGTTATCACATTGAGGGTAATGTTCAACTTAAGTGTGGAGGGGAGCCAAATAGGAAAAATTAATCATATCCTTCCATATTTGCCCTGCCAAAATTTTCCAACTGATACTTAAAAAAAATCTTAATACATATATGCTTTCAAAAAATGCTCTTAGTAAGGAAAATCCAACCAGATTGACATTATTGCTAGCACAACCCAATCCATTAAATTTTGAGAATTATAAGCCTTTAGAATATTCGGGTACCCACCTTTGGTACCCAAGATAATTGATGCATTTAGCTTGTTTGAGTTAAGGAATAAGCAATCATATGTATCTATTCTATCGTTATGGATGTGTATATGTGGTTTTTTCACCTTTTCTAGAACAATGGTATTGGTTGATAATTATATGAGTGAGCCGGTAATTTAGTAGCTCCAGAACTTATGCTTGATCATCATTTACTAGACCGCAGTGAGGTTAATGTATAGACAAAATCATATGATAAGAGGTGAAATAAATCCCTATGTAATCATGTATATGCAGCACTCGCTTTTAGTGTTGAGATCCCCAATGTATCCCAAGAGCAAGAAAAATATGCTCGATGAAGAAGAAGTTTTATGCCAGCCTTAGTTATCACAGTATTTGGTAAAAAATAATAATAAAGTTCAAAGTATAAGGCAAAGTTCTGGCACATAGAATCAAGGATCTGTTATTCACCCTCATCATTATCACGTTTTGTCTCTTTGAGATTTTTGTATAGGTGCTAACGCCGCAACAAGCATGTTTATGTGTCTAGTACAAGCCTATGGTAGCTGCCTAGATTATGTCTGTGCAAATTGAGTGTCTTCACAATACATAAACCCTATCTGAGTGAATTAAAAAACAAACACATTCCCTATGTGAGGTGCTTAGTCATATGTCAATGCCTGAAAAGTTAAACAATATGCAAACACTTGTAAAATCCAAATTTTCTCCACGTCACGATAAATGATCTTATTTTCTCGCTTTGATTGCTTGAGGGAAAGCAACAGCTAAGTGTGGAGGGATTTGATAACGCCTAAATTATACATGTTTTCGGTGGCGTTATTTGTACATACTTTATCATTTCTTATGAACTTTCGATACTTAATAGCTTGAATTGCTTGCAGGTTTACTTGAAGATATCTCGAGGTCAAACACAACAAAGATCACGTACTTATACGCTAAGGAACACATCATACAAGAAAAGATGAAGAATCAAGCCTAAAGTGCAAATGTGTGCCGCACTTATCCTAAAGTCAAAGGAATTAAAAGACTTAGTCAAATTCAGCATTAACTCCATAAGTACGCCGCACAAAGTATTTTGTGCACTGCACTTCCTATCTGACGTTGAAGAATAAATGAAGTCATAAATACTACTGCATTAATACCCCTAACATGTCGCACAAATACTTTTGTACGCCGCACTTCTTCAATAAACATTTAATTCCCTTTGAATTTAATCACCAAGTACGCCGTACAATTTACTTTGTGCGCCGCACTTTGACCCTCACTCAGCGTATAAATAGAGGACGAATTTCAATCCTTTTCATTCATTCCTTTATCCATTCTTTAGCTAATACACACAATTATTCCCCTTATGAAGTCCTAAACACTTTCCAACCATTCTCCAAACATAAACACCATATCCTTTGAAGAATCAAGATCAAATCACCATGAACGATGAAGAACATCATACTAGTTTAGTAAAAGAATGAAGTTTATTATCGAATCAAGTTATGTTATGAACTCCTTAGCCATGAGAGACTAAATCTCTCATGACTACTCGGTGATTTTATGATAATGAATAAGTGTTTGGTATGATCATGATCTCTTTAATCTCAAGCTTATGTTGCAACCCTATTATATCTTATCTTGTCACTTTTGCTTATCAATCTTAGATTATATAATCATATTAGTATAGGTCAAAAGACCCGTTATGATCTATGTGGTTTTAAAGATTTGTCTATGGTCTTTCACGTTTGTGTTGAGAAATCCACTTTCGTAAAATGATAAACAAAATAAGCTTTGATATATTAGCAACTGGATTATATGAGTGACACATTTGGTCTAGTTAACTAAATATAAGTCTTGAGTTAATCAAGTTAATTTGTGAAAACGTTTTCTGATGAGAAATCCTTTTTATAAGTTAAAAGTTCCATCTTTGAGGTCTTAATTATTTCCAACACTTATGAATTATTTTCAACTATCCGAGTAGTCATCTTTATTATCACTGATAAAACAAAAGTTATTTTCAAAATTGTTAAAGTCTATTTTCTTTCTGGTTACTTGAACACTACTCAAATCCCTGTGGATGACCTGGTCTTATCTAAAAAAGATTATACTACATACGTGGGCTATACTTTTACCCGTGTCTTTCCCTATAATAAAATTGGTATTTTCAGTCATTATAAATTTAAAGCTTTTGAAACACATCAGCTATAAATAAGTTAACATCGAATATTAGTGCAAAAGACGCGTGAAAAAAGTAAAAAAAAGGAATAAATAGTATACATAAACAAATCCATTTAGTGCTTGCCCAGCATCTGCTCCTATTCAATTTCATCTTAAAATTGCATAACTTTCATTCTATACATTTGCCCTGTAAATCACACATAAGGCGATATTACTCAACAATGAATAAAGGGTGTAACTCATATTGCAAAACTTTTTAGAAGATCCATTGCCTAGTTTCTAACCAAAAAGGGCCAACAACAACATCTAATGAGTCCATTGCAACCCAAAAACAAAAAAGGACCCAAAACATTACAACAACTATTACATATTAGGCGTACTTGTTACGCTTTTTCAAAGGCATCAGTGCTGTTAAAAAAAGATGGCTTGTTTATAAGTAAGCAACATTGTAAATAAATAAAAAAAAGAAAAATCATGGTTGCATTAATAAAAATGCTTGGCCAAGATCCTTTTAATCTAAAATTTTCACCAATGCCAGTCAAACAACATATGTGTTAGGATTAAAAGTCTTCTTAATGTTGTTTGAATTACTACTACTCATGTTTGTGCTAATGTTGCTCAGCTAGATTTAGTGCTGCTCATGAACTTCAAAGAAAATATGCTAAGTGTTTACTACTACTAATACAAAGTTACTACTGCTAGTGAATATTAGTACTGCTAGTGACAATATGCTAAGTGTTTACTACTGCTAGTACAAAGTTATTTCTGCTAGTGAATATTAGTACTGCTCAAGGTTAAAACTGCTCAAAGATAAGTTAATGCTGCTGAGGTTAATAAGTTAGTACTGTTTGTTGTTATTACTACTTATATGATGTGTATTAAGTTATTTGTTTATAGAAAAGATTATGGATATCTTAGGAAAGTATTGTAAGCCGACTAGGGCTCCTTGGTGTATAAAAGGAGGTCCTAAGGCATAGAGTTTTATATAGAACTAAATGTATAATTCATAGCTTCAAGGTCTTTGTAACCCTAATATTTTGAGAGTATTCGTATTATTATCATTAGTAACATTGGAGCTTATTTGTTGAATTGTATGTTCATTGAATTACTGTTTCATTGATAATTCTTCTTAATATTAAAGATTAAGATTTCGTATAATCTTTAATACATTCAAACATAATTTCTACTATAGTTGTGTTAGATTTATCTAATAGAACTAAACCTTAAATAAGCTTAAGGAATTCGATCTATTAAAGTGGGATCAACAAGTGGTATCAGAGCTTGTTGAGAAGCTGTGAATAAGCAGAACCTGTTTTTGCTAAAAGACATGGATCAAGATTCTGCACACATGGTGGCTGCATCTAAAGTTCCCATGCTCAAACCTGGTGAGTATGAGATATGGAGGATGAGGATTGAACAATATATCCAAATGATAGACTATGCACTGTGGGAAGTCATAGAGAATGGTGAAACCTTGCCAAAAACAAAAATTATGGAAGGAGTTATGACAGAGATGCCTATTACAACCGCTAAAGAAAAGGCTTAGAGAAGATTAGAGGTGAAAGCTAGAAGTACTTTAATGATGGGCATTCCCAATGAACACCAATTAAAGTTTAACTCTATAAAGGATGCTAAGAAGTTGCTGGAAGCTGTAGAAAAGAGATTTGGTGGGAATGCAACCACACGAAAGACTCAAAGGAATCTCTTAAAGCAGCAATATGAAAACTTCGCTGCTCCAACCTCAGAGATGCTTGATCAAACTTTTGATAGGCTTTAAAATCTTAAAAGTCAGTTGGAGCTTTTGGATGAAAAGCTTTCACAAGATGATGTTAATCAAAAGTTACTAAGAAGTTTGTCACCTGAGTGGAACACACATGCTGTTGTGTGGAGGAATAAAGCTGATTTGGATACAATGAGTATGAATGATCTCTACAACAACCTCAAGGTGTATGAACCAGAAGTTAAAGGGATGTCTAGCTCAAGTTCAAGTACACAGAACATTGCTTTTGTGTCCTCTTCAAATAACAACACTAGCAGCACTAATGAAGCAGTTAATACTGCTCATGAAGTTTCTACTGTTAGCACTCAAGTTAATGTTGCTAACTCTACAAATATTGATAACTTGAGTGATGTTGTTATTTGTGCATTCTTTGCTAGTCAACCAAATAGTCCTTAACTTGTACATGAGGATTTGCAACAAATCCATCCAAATGACATGGAAGAGATAGATCTGAGATGGCAAATAGCCATGTTGACTATGAGGGCAAGAAGGTTTTTGAAAAATATAGGAAAGAAGCTTACTGTTAATGGAAATGAAACTATTGGTTTTGATAAGTCCAAAGTGGAGTGCTACAACTGCCATAAGAGGGGACATTTTGCTAGGGAATGCAGAGCTCCAAGAAATCAAGACAACAAGAACAAGGAAAGCTCAAGAAGGAGTGTGCTTGTGGAAACATCTACTTCCACAGCTTTGGTGTCATGTGATGGTCTTGGTGGATATGACTGGAGTGATCAGGCAAAGGAAGGGCCTAATTATGCACTCATGACTTTCTCATCTTCAAGTCCTGACATAGAGGTATCCAATAATTCTATTTGTTCAAAATCTTGTTTGGAAACTATTGAACTTCTTAAATCTCAAAATGATCAACTATTAAAAGATTTAAAGAAATTTGAGTTAATGGTTCTAGGTTATAAGACAGGTTTAGAGTCAGTGGAAGAAAAACTTGAAGTTTATAAAGCAAATGAGTCTATTTATTTACAAGATATTAAGGGCTTAAAATTTGAAATTCATATAGGAGAAATAACTATTAGAGAGCTTAGAAAGAAGCTTGAAATAGTTCAAAAAGAAAAAGATGGCATTCAACTTAATGTAGATAAATTTGAACATGCATCTAAAAGTTTAAACAAGCTCATAGAGTGTCAGATAGTTGACAATTGCAAGAAAGGTTTAGGGTATGAAAATTATAATGCAGTTCCACCTCTTTACACAAGAAATTTTATGCCTCCAACACTTGACTTGTCTTTTACTAGTTTAGATGAGTTTGTTAATGAGCCTGTAGTTGAGAACTGTAAAGCTATGTCTAGTAAAGATGAGCCTAAGATAGTTAGGAAGTATGATGATGGCCCAAGTATTGAAGAATGGGTGTCAGATGATAAGGAAGAGGACGTGTCTCAGCTTAAAACTGAAAAGGAAACAGTTAGGCCTAGTATTGTTAAGAAAGAGTTTGTCAAATCTAAACAACAAGAAAAAACTGCTAGGAAAACTATTAAACAAGTTGAGCAACATAAGTAAAACACTCATAGTCTAAGAGGCAATCAAAGAAATTGGAACAATATGATGTCTCAAAAACTAGGAAGCAATTTTGAGATGTTTAATAAGGCCTATTAAGTGTGTGGAAGATTTGATCATTTGTAGGTTGATTGCAATTACCATCAAAAACAGTTTCAAAATCAAAGGATGGTAAAACCTGTTTGGAACAATGTTTAAAGGGTGAATCATCAAAACTTTGCTAAAAAGACTCACCCCTATGCTAAAAAGAACTTGGTTCTAAGAGCATTACTAATGAAGTCTGGGTTAATATCAATTAATACTGCTACACAAAATATTTCAAAAAGCAGCAGTATTGGTTAATACTGCTAAACAAGTTAATGTTGCTCACTCAAAAACAACAGTGTTAGCCTCAATTTATTGAGTCGAACAAGGAAGCTCGGTCACTCTACGATGGAGCTTCGGTCTTTAATTAGTTATAGGGTCAAATCCACTGTTGGCAATCCCATCAACAAACATTGGCTACAAATTCAATCAATAGCTGTGATTATATTCATTGGGCTTTACTCAAAATTTGAGGGGAATAGGATTGATTTGAGCTTTCACTCACACAAGAAACACACTTGTGTTTCTGCCTCAGCAAACAAACACAAGAGAGAGAAGACCTAGAAGGTTCATTAGAGTAGTATAAATTAGGACTTCTTGTAGCCATGTTTGGCATCTAGTTTTAGTATAAGTGTTTTTTTTTTACATATCTTAGTTTTTCAAGTATTAATCCTTTAATATTATAATGATTTGAATTTCTAATGAAATTTTTAAGTTTGTTTATGAAAATCTGTTTTAAGCTCTTCTAAATAAGTATTTACTAAGTTTTAAAAGCTCTCATACACTGTTTTTTTTATGCTCTCATAATCTGCTTTTGTTTAAAATGTTAAACAGTTAAGAAAAAAAAAAAAAAAAATCCTCCCCCAAAGTACCTCAGCTGAATATTGGATGATAAGCTAAATAGGGAAGAGCTTATAGACCCTCACCAGCTTGTTTTATACAAGCTGGAGCTTGTAGACTATTTGTTTTACCCTGTTTAGAGCAAGGGTCAAAGTAAGTTTTCTTTATTTTTCATCTTTTTAACTAGTTACTGTAGCATAGCTTATTTTCAGCTTATTCTTGCTTTTATTGCTTATTTATGTTTCTTTATGCTTATATGTGCTTCTTATTGCTTGTTTGATTACTTAGTTAAAGTTATGCTTAAAACTGCCTCAATTTAGCTTATAACCTTCTTGTAGCTTATAGCTTATTTGAGTGTTGATTTGTTTGTCATTATTGCTTATTCTAGCTTAACAGTTGCTTCTTGTTATCTGTTTTCAAAAAGTTTTCCTTAAATCTCTTTATATCAGCCTAAAATCTTGTTCTAAAATTTTTAAGGAGTGTTTGGCAAAGGAAGCAAAATGGGTCATTTGGGGTTAACCAACCCATTGGTTCAATTTTCCATCTTTGGCAAGTCCTTTTAACTAGTTTTCAAGATTTACAACAAATTCTTTTTGTTTTAAAAATTGTTTTCCAAGTTTTTCTATAAGGACCCTAGAAACTGTTTTATCAAAATCAGTTTTTAAGCTTCTTTGAGTTAAGCTTTAAAACCAGTATTTAGTCCTTGTTTATGTTTGTTTTTTAAGTATCAATAGCATTGGTTTAGAATCTTTTTGGTTTACTTGATTTTCTGTCAAAACTGTCACTTGAGTCACTCTTTATCAAAACTATCATTTTTTACCCAAGATATCAGATGTTTCTTTTGTTTTTTAGATTCTAATTTTTGGAGCATAAGTTCACCTCAAACCCTTTTCAATCTGTTTTAACTCATATTTTCATTTTGAGCTTATTTTCAAGCTTATTCATAAGCTGATCTTTGTCCCACTTTAAAACTTTTAAAACCTCCCCTGGTGCTAACAGCACCTTTCACACCCCTTTTTCTTGGCTTAATTGTGTTTTAAATTTTGTTACCTTTGCATTTCTAGAAAGCCTATAAGCTCTTCTAAAAGCCCTATAAGCCTCAGACCTTAAGTCTTTTCTCTTAGTGTTTATTTTTAAGCACAAATTGGCCCTTTTGTCTGTTTTGCATAACTAGTGTTGGCATTAGCTTATTAGTGATTTTCTGGCTTATTGATTCTTCTTCCTTGGCTTATTTGTGTTTGTGGTGGCTTATTAGGCATAATTAAGCCCTTTTGTCTGCTTATTTGTTCATACATTGTGCTTTTTAGCTCTTTCATTAGTTTAGCAGACCTAAGTGCTCATCTAGCAGTACTAACTTTAAGGTTAGTACTGCTGAGATTTTAAGCTCGTCTCTGTCTTATTTTTGATTTCTTATGCTTATTAGGAGTAGAGAAGTAAATTTCCTAGCTTATTTCACCTTTTGTCAGCTTATTAATCATAGAAAGCCCAACAGTTAGCTCTTTTAGTCCTTTAGTGTTAAAATAGCTAAGTCTGCCTCTTTTAGTAGCTTATTTTTTTTGCTTATTTGTTTATGCTTCTTATTTGTTTGCTATTGCTTATTTAGTATAGATATAAGTCTGTCTTTGCTTATTGCTTTGTCATTTGCTTATTTGTCTTAAAAAGTCAAAAAAAACCAAGCCTTTAAGTACTCCTTAGGACTTAGTGAAAAAGTGCTAATCTGTCCCTTCTTGTGCTTATTTTCGTGCTTATTTCTAAGTTTAAATTTTTTTGTCTTTTTTAAAGTTGCTTATTTTTTAGTCTTTTCAAAAAGTAAAAAAAAATTAGGAATACAAGAGTTGGGATTAGGAGAGACCCCGAGTGAGCAAGACTCGAACTCGGGACCTCTCCCTTATCAACCAACTCTTATATAACAACACGTCTACCGCTGTGCTACATTAGCTCATTCGGTAGAGGTTTGTTATATTTAATATATAAGCCCGTTTAGACTTATAAGCCCACAACCACTATTAGCTTATTAACAGCTTATTAATAAGCTGTTTTTCAAGTTTTAGATTTTTCTTAGGATTCTTATAGTATAACTTATTTTCCCTAAATTTTTCATAATTTTTCATATTCGTTTACTATTTTTAATCATTTATTTTTATTAAAACTGTTTTTTAATTATAATAAATTAAATAAAAATCAAAAAAATATTTTTCTTTTTTAGAAAATTTTCTTTTATCAGTTTTCACTTAGGAAAAATAGAAAATCTTTCGTAGGGTCGTTTTTGCAAAATCTTACTTTTTAAAGAACGGGATTTAGCCCCGTTTTTGTTTTTTCATTTTAAAGCTCGTTTTAACTCCGTTTTCGGTCTAGTCTTTTTCATTCTTCATTATTAGTCACCTAGAGTAGATTAGAAGTAAAAATTTCTTTGTAGGGTTAATTTTTAAGATTTTAGGTTTTTGACCCCTTGTTCGGGATTCCTGCTCTCGTTTTTCAGTTTAATTTCGTAATTTTTAGGTTTTTCTCAATCGTTTTTGCTTATTATTGATTAATTTAGCTTTCTAAACTCCCAAATCATTAATCTCATTCAAACTCCAATTTTCCGACTGTACCGATTTTCAAGCACAGCCTCGTTGGGGATAAACGACCCGGGAATATTCTATACTACTTCTCGGTTTCATTGATTATTTTTAGATTATACTTATTATATATATTTTATTATATATTATATATATAAAAGGTGTAGTTCAAAGACAATCAGTTTTTGGCGCCGCTGCCGGGGAGGTTGTGAGTCGATTATCCATACTGTTTGAAGCTTAGTTTTTGAAGATCCTTCATTTTTTAAGTTTTGGCTTAAAAAAAAAAACCCTAAAAGTACAAAAATATTTTCATTTTCTTTTTAGTATAATTATCAATTAAAGAAAAACTAAAAAAAACCAAAAAGATAAAAACATTGTCTTTAATTATCAATAAAAATCAATCAAGTTGGTAAAAGAACACCAACATTTAATACTTTCAACTGAAGTATTATCCATTAATAAGTTCCCAAACCAAAGAATCAAAACCTTACCTTTTGTGTCACTTGCGAGGTACGGTCCACCTTTTAAAAGATAAACAAACTCAAAGAGGGGTATAAGGCGGGTTGTTCCTTGGAACTACGACCCTAAAGGAAAAAGGTTTTTAATAGCTTCGCGCTTTCCTATTCCTCCGCTCCTTTGTGCGTTTTCTTTTCAAAGAGTTACCGAGAAGCTTGTCGATTATTAGGTTTAAGTTGTCTTATTTCGTTGTCCGTTATTAAAATAAATTGTGAATTTACTTTTGATAAACCAAAAAGAACAAAAAAAAATTAGTGTAAATTTTCTTTTTTAGTGCATGCGCACTCGATCTCAATCTCGTAATCTTCACCATCAACAACAGCAATCTCCACCACCTGTTGTTGAACCATTTAATCTTGAAGAACCGATTGAAAATCTAGCTCCGCCCTAGCTCCGATGGATGATACCCGGACTATGGCTCAATTGCTCCAAGCACCCACCGAGGGGTACGAGGATGCAATTGTAATTCCTAAAATCAAAGCTAATTTTGAGTTGAAGCATAGTTTGATCAATCTTGTTCAAAACAAGCAGTTTTTCGGACATGATAAAGAGGATCCACATGCTCACATCTGTTATTTCAATAAGATTACCTCAATGATGAGATTCCCGGATGTCCCGAGCACGTCAATTAAGCTTATGCTTTTTCCGTTTTCTCTTGAAGGTTCAGCCCAGATTTGGCTAGAAAAAGAACCTCCTCGTTCAATATTGATGTGGGATGATCTAGTTTCAAAATTCATTAATCAATTCTTTCCTCCTTCAAAAACGACAAATCTTCGAAATGAACTCACGAGATTTCAACAAAGATTTGACGAATCGTTTTACGAGGCTTGGGATCGATTTAATGACCTTATTCAAGCATGCCCGCATCACGGATTCTCTGAATTACATCAGCTAGATACATTTTACAATGTGTTGAATGCTAATGATCAAGATTCATTGAATTCTGCTGCGGGTGGAAACTTTCTGGATAAGATGCCTCGTGAATGCTTGAGAATTATCGAGAGTAAATCCAAGGTTCGTAATTCACGAAACAAGGCAGTCGTTGCCAAAGTGAGTTCGAATTCATCTACTCTTAGAATTTCACCAGATGTTGCTACCCTTACAACTGAAGTTTTTGAACTTAAGAACATGATGAAGACTATGCTTTTCGAAAAGCAAATGGTAACATTTATCAGGACAACATTCAAGAGTACGTTTCACAAGCTGCTGCAGCCAATTTTAATCAAGGCAATAAAAATTTTAGACCTCCGATGGTTGTAAATCAAATCCGACCTCCTGGTTTTCCTCTGATTCAAAACAATCAAAACCGTTTTAATCAGAATCAAGGAAATAATTTCAACCAAAAT